>JAWPHD010001872.1:0-289775 GCA_037043455.1 Cyrtodaria siliqua
CAGTAACATTCAGTTGGGAAGATAGATGTAGGCAGTGAAGTAATAAGTGAAGTCTTATTACTTCACTGCAGGGTTCTCCACAGCGCCTTTAAGCACCGCGCAGCGCTGTGCTTGAAAATCAAAATCCTTATTTGCGCTGTCCTTGAAATTAGCGCGGTCCTTTAAATCCCAAGCGCGGCGCTTTGATTTACTTGATTCGTGTTGCTTATCGTCCGACACATGCACTATAAACAGACCTTCTACACAGGATGTAAGTCACGCGCTATCGGTGTGAAATACTACACGTCAAGGACAAGTGTGTACAGTTGTATAAACCAGTCAAATCAGGCAGAGATACGGTGTTGTCGCGTTGCGTTAGCTGTGATTAGCTTGAGTTTATTGTTGATCATTATTATGTCCCGACAAACAAAACTTGATGGGATTAATTAGATAAGATGAAGCGATGTGACATAATTGATTGGATAATGTGATTTAAATACATGATGAGTGATTATTAAGGAGTTGTTAAAAAAAATATGATGTTTTGATGTTCGTCGGCTCTCTGCGTGAATCGTCTGCAGTTTGTAAGTATTAATTTGTTGCAGATTATTTTAATTACTCGATACTTTCAGAGATTAGTTAATATCTTTAATTAATTAAGTTAATGAAGTTAAACTGGGTTACTTTGCTATAAAATGCCCGATCTTTCTATTAATTTATCATAACAAAATGTCGAGGCAAAGTAGTAAGAGACCCTTAGATGGGGGAATTGGCAAGTTTTTTGTGGTAAGAAATGATGAGGCTGCACATACTGTCTGTGACTCAGCATCTGAACCAGTCGCCAAAAGAGCCAGGGTCAGGCTGACCGGGTTCAATCCAGACTGGGAGAAAGACTTCAAATGGGTTGAGGAAATGGAAAATGGTAAGTAAATAAATACATGTAATTTAAGGGCAATCAATGTAAAGAATGAATATTAATATTATTTTATTCAAATGCAGATTATTGTAAAGTGTACGGTAGCTGATTATGGTCTAAATTTAATGGATAAAGAGTTTGTTGTATTGGGGTATATTTATTGCAGATTATATTATGTCATGTTGTAGTTTTAGTTCAATAATATTTAACGTCGGGATTTTAACCATCAATTTTCAACGTTTTTTAAAAAATAATAATATTTTTTTATTTTGACTTTTTCCGGAGTCACACTATTGAATAAGTAAAAAAAAAAAGAAAAATGTAAAAATCAAAATTGATATAAATTAAATGTCTCCATGAAAGATTTAAATATTGTGTGACGTTTTATGTTATAGAACTAGTTGTAGTTTGTACTAGGTTACTGTATATTTTATTTATGTACAGATTATATTTCATTGATGTATAATCATGTACATAGACCTAAATACCATGTATGAAGGTCTATGATGTATACTACCTATATAATTATATATTGTATAAACCTTGTTTTAAAAAGCATATTTTTTTATTTTGTAGGCATGAGATGCAAACTGTGCGTTCTTCACCAGAAAAGACCAAAACGTGCTGCCATAGGAAAGGCTACATGGGTGGATGTCCCCTGTACGTATCTTGTGAGGGACTCCTTATGCAGACATGAACGTTCCGAGTGTCACCAGGAGGCAATGGCATTTGAGGCCAGTGTAGATCATAGTTCGAGTCTGGCCAAACTTGCTTGGGTTGGTGCCTTCAGGATCCTGTACTGGTTCTGTTCATCTAACTGAATGAGCTGTTTTACTAAATTGTGTTGTTAATTTAAATGTGCTTTCTTTTCTGTTTAATGTTTTGTCTGTATATTACATGTGGAAATGAGTTAATAAAATACTCTTTTACTGTATAGTTATATTCTCTTTAATATAGTTTTCCCCATCTTCATTTTATAATTAAAAATCATCTCGGGGCATATGGTGCACCCTAGAATTGGAAAAAAATCGACAATGGGAGGGGGCGGCCCCCTCCCAAACCCACCCCCCGCGCTGCCTATGCCAGCGCCTGAAAAAAATCCTGTGGAGGACCCTGCACTGATGTAGGGGAATTTCCCAAATATTTCAGATGGTTTAGTATTTCATAAGGCGTCCTATCATTGTGTCAGATGATATCTGTCACGCAACTCTATATTATTAAGTTAAGATTTAATTACATCATACTTGCAATCCGATGTTTGCAGTTATTATCCCCAAATATATTCTGAATGTTTAAGGTAATTGCAGTCATCATTCTATCTTACGAGCACACATTTTTGTTCCGCTAATGTCTGTATTACTGAAACAAAACACCACAACTTACGTCAAGATGATATCTGAAAGTTCATGGATACAGCATCAAACGTATTTAATTCTTAAATTGTTTTTATCATGCATGTGTCCATATGTTAATATCATTTTTTGTAAATGTTCAGCTGCTTATTCGTTGTTTAATAATGTATACATTGGTAACATGTTTTAAGCAATAAAACCCAATCTCATTTGCGGAAATTCTTCATGTACTTCACCGACATATATATATACAACTTACATATTTTTGAATCCCAACTCTATAGACACACTATAAATGGTTTTAACCAGCCATACCAAACAACGAAATTGGACCTCCGAATTAATAGTTACCAAGTCATACTTCATTTACGCATATTCAATAACACAATTATTGTAAGAACCTGTGAATAAACCTATACCTTTAATTGGTACATATACATTATTATATGACCTGAATACCGGGATAGAGTTTTGATAAACGGTTGTGTAGTGTAGTGTTCATGCCTATTAGGCGCCATATAACCTTTTCATGTGTTGGTGCGCCTTAAAACCCTAATTCAATTCAATTCGTTTCGAGAAGCTTATTACGATATGTGTACTATAATGTGCTGGGCTTCACTTCATGCGAAGCTAAATGTAGGAACACCCTACAAACCCACCAACAATTTATGTTGAATAGCATGTACATTCCGCCTAGCAGGTTACTATCACTATTATACTATGGAAAGTCGATTATTTAAAAATAATTATTGATATATCACCAACATGTACAATATACATTATAATAATATAAATAACGTCGACGTCGTATGTTAATGTTTTTATTTTCCAAAGAGGTTTGAGGCCAATAAAGGAAGTATACTGAAACAAATATTCCGATGACCAGCAAATTTTATTTTAAATTCCGATAGGAAATTAAATTCTCTAAAATATACTAAAATAGTGCAGTTTTTTATCCAGCCATATAAAAGATAAATGGCATTAACATTGTTTTTTCTCAAAATTCCTTGCTCTATATTGCTCCTTGGTAAAAAGCAGAGAAAGATAGAATAGCAGTGAAAGATATAGGAAATTCTTTAAATAATAGTTTACATCCTAATTTAAATGATATAATTTATATATAAGATGAAAGGTCTCGTCAAGACTAACAGTGTGATATAAAATATAATTGTATGTGACTAAACTAACACTCTGTGATGCTAAAAACGTTGACAATTGAGTGCAACGCGACTTTTATGAAAAATGTCAAACATATATAGCCATATTTGAGACGTTATTATTAAAATCTTGTTCTCACGAGGACAAAACAAAATTCAGATTCAAGTCGCAAATATCTTCAAATTTACAAATATATATAGTTCATATGCGTACCCTTGAATAATCGAATGGGTCAATTCCCCCTTAAATAAAGATAATTTATCAATATAGAGTATATGCAAAATAAATATAAACAATCTGTAGAAATTGTTGGTACGGCCAGCCTATGTATATATGTTCTTCGCCAATACATTAAATGAGTAATTTTAACTTTTTTTTGACAGATAATATATAATTAGTGTAAATAATATAACAGTATAAACAAACATTCAACATTCAATAACAACAACAAAAATATCATTATGATTCTCCCTTAATTTATTATTCACAGGTTAATAAAAACTCATTCACAATTCACAATCAAATACAATACCTGATAGATGATGGGCGAAACGACTTAGTGGGCGAAACGACTATCAAAATGATGTGCGAAACGACCGATGTGCGAAATAACCGATGCGCGAACGGGAAAGTGTGCGAAACGACCCGGGACCGCCTTGCCCATGGCCCATGGGCAATATGATCATGGTATCAATGATCTGATCGGTCAACACTTATTTCCATAGATTGCGTTCTATAATCTTACCGGTGTAGTCGCAATATATACAGGGCAGGGTAGAGCGGGGGTGTCATTACCTGTATAAGTAAGCGGCACCCAGAGCAGAATAGCCAGGTATTTTTTATTGATACTTGTATAAAATACTAGTAAAAGTATTTATAGTAGCCAGGTAGACCAGTCAAAGTTGCAGGGAGAAATCACCGCCTCTCGTCTTAATGACACCCATGGTAGAGTTTTAATTTTGATAGAGCATCATCAAAAAAACTGACCAATCAGTGACCAGAAATAAGGGTAAATAAGACATAACCAATACATTCTGGTAGGTGATAAACTTGGTTTTTATCCTTGATGTTCAACCAAGTTTACTGTTAAAATTAAGGTACCTACAGAGTGACTCTTTTTAAAACCCTGCTTATTTCATGCACATTCATGCAAATTGATTCAACATATGTAACTTTTAAAATCAAAATCTTGAAAATTATGGTATTTTTACTTTGCCAAAGATTTTTATTTTACTATAGAACCTAAGGATAAAAACCGAGTAACACAGATTTTATCACCTACTGAAAATAAAATATAATCTCAACATCTCTGCAATGCAAAATTATGAATATGTCTGTGAAAATTCCTTAAACAGGTCTTAACGTTATATTGATATATTTAAATACATAGATTTAAAACTGAAAATAAAAAGTAGAAGTTATTTATACATGTGGATTAACCTAGAAAGTGACAGTGAAGTTATTAGTAATATGTGTGGATTAACACCGAAAGTCAGTGACGGTGAAATCATTTGTACAGACGGAATTACGCTGAAAGAGACAGTGACATGGTTTATCACTGCGACTTAATACTAAAAGGGATGTTGAATTTGTTTATTTAGTGGGATTTACACAAAAAGAGACAGTGAAATTATTTATAAGTATGGATTTATCCGGAAATTGACAGTGAAGATTCTAAACATGCGGATTTACGCTGAAAGCGACAGTGACGTTGTTATGTGGATTTACACTGAAGGATCAGCAACGTCATTTATATATGTGGATTTTTTTATATATTTTAGGAACATAACCCATATCGTCACAAGCGTGTTTTTTTTAAAATTGAGAAAAAATGCAGTAAAACATTCATTTCATAATTCTATCTTTGATACTGTTTACTGTATTAAACTATTAAATGTCAACCCATGCATTTAAAAGCGTTCTTATATTTTTCATTTTTGTCTTTCTATTGACTATTTTTTCTAAAATTGATAAGTGAAGTTACTATATATGCAAATTTATCCTGAAATTAACGGAGAAGTCCCTGAATTCACCTGAAATTAACACTGAAGTTACTATATATGCACATTTTTACCCTGAAATTAACACTGAAGTTAAAATATATATATGCGGCGAATTTGCCCTGGAAATATTAAACAGTGAAATTATTATATGCAAATTCAACCTGAAATTATCATTTATATGTTGATTTACGCTGAAAGAAACGTTGACTTCATTTATATACGTGGATTTACGCTGAAAGAGACGGTGACGTCATTTATAACTTGGATTTACGCTGAAAGAGATGGTGACATCATTTATATACGTGGATTTACGCTGAAAGAGACCGTGATGGTTTATATATACTATGTATATGCACCAAATTAATTCTGTTTAAATTGTACAAAACAAATGAACGGGACAGTCACTAATTTTTTAAATGCTGTCTACAGATACATCGTATGATACGTATCTAGTAGAAGGTTGCAAGCCCTTGTTAAAGCAGAGGAAATTATTTTAGTATTGATAGCAACAGGTTACACATTTTATATAACGATACCTAAAAGTTACTGGGCCCAAACAAAATTAAGAAAGGTTACATCTGAATCGGGGAGCAGTGCCCTAAATGTTTAATGTGCTGAGAAGGTTGATTCCGATTTACTGCATCCGTGGCTTGGATGGTTTGAAACCTCGACTCTCTCACTGCGAGTTGGAATAAATAAGAAAGCGTGTCCTTTCAGATGGGCAGAAGGTATACACTACTATTTCTACCCAGGAAAAAGTGGTGTGCCCCCACCATGGATTATATCTATCATAATATATGGCCTACCATGTGCTAAAAATGACGTAAATAATTCAAACAACCAGCCAACCGATTTACTGAACCACCAGGTTCATGTTGATGACCCTCATCTTACGGATGTTGCCAGCTATCCGTCAGATGACTGCCATCAGCCAACTCACATCTAAATCATTTCATGCTTAAATGTTATATTAATTGCATATATAAAATTATGTTTTTATTAGGCACATATTTATATTTGCTTTATATTATAAGCACAACAAATAGGCGTCAGGGTTGTCATAAGTAGCCAGTTGCCGATCAAAATTATCGGTTAACATGGTGTTATCATCAGTTAGTTTTGCCTTAACTTGTATTTGCAATATGTGACACTGACTTCGTTGATCCCTCGTCAAATTGTTTGGAATTCAAAATGAATCCCTGTTGCCAGGGCTTAATCTAGTTTAACTACTTTGCTGTGAAATTAGAAACTTCAGTTTAATTTTTTAGTTCATTTGCTCTTAGTACAAACATGTACCACTTCTATGGTGTAATCGGTAAACACGTCTATCCTTTTAGGGTAGAAGACCCAGGTTCAAATCCTGGTGGGAGTAAAAATTTGTTTGGAAAAAGAGCTGGATTAAGCATTTTTTTAAGTATTTCTAAATTTTGAATTTAATTCAATGTAATCAAATTTAATTTAAACAATCGAATATCATAAGTTACAGCATGTCTGGAAACGACCACGAGGGAAAGAAGCTATTACAAGACAATGGCCCATTTAGCAATAAAATCTTTCATGAGGCCCTCTTTTCTTCTTTGAAAGCTGTTTCCCTCTTTTGGTTTTGCAATAATGAGCCTCTTATAAAATATTTTACCTAATATTGTAATGCATTGAATGCTCTTAGAAGACAGTGGCCCAGTTAGTAAAAGTATCTTCTCTGAGGCCCTCTTTTCAATTCATCATCTTTAAGGCCCTATTATATTACCCTTTGGTCTTAAAATGAAAAACAATGTTATTTTGCTACAATAATAGGTCTTTTTTTTAATATGTTTACCATATTTTTACAAAATTCTTCCCTGCCTCTTTTGTCCATATTCTTCTCTGTTTGCTATGACTTTTGCCCTTTAAATCTTGGTAGCCAGAGACTAACGAGTGGTCGTTTTAGCGCAGGATGAAACCTAACATGTGATGTCGACCAGTTTTCAAGACGTTTACACATCCATAAACTCTTCTAACTACATTCTTTTCTTTTACGACTGTTATTATATTTATTATCTCATTTTAACCGGGTGTGTCTTTAATTGAAATGTTGAAAAATAATAGCTCCGTCGTTTCACTGGGCGCTTCAGAGAGCTGAGATCAATGCCAAGAATGGAAGTTTATAACAATTATGTAAATATATATCCATTTTTAGATATCATACAGTAGCTTTTTTCACGTTTAATCTTCATTATTGTGATCTTTATTTTTTCATATTGATTACTGTTCGCATTTAGGCAAAATAAAAAAAAAGTTAAAAAATAAAAAGACAAAACAAAGAGACAAAAAATTTGAAATACGGTATACAAAATGCAAAGTCTTATTATGAAATACTAGTGCTAGGTTATGGGGAAAAAACAATTATAAATGTATGAATTGAATTGAAACGAATGTTTTTAACGGCTCATCAACACAGTATAGGTTATTTAGAGCTGCCCCAGAGAGAGGGGAAGGATACATAGGAATCCGAGAACCGTGCACTACTCTTATTATCAAATAGATCTCTATGGTTCTTTAACGTGCTCGGAGGATAGACCGATACACGGTACTGCCCGGTTTACGTCCCCATCCGTCGGACGAGGCTAACGGAAAGTGTCTTGGTCAAGAACACACCGACAAACTCAGTGGCACCACGGAGGATTGAACCTGGGGCCTCCGGTTACAAATTCGCCGCGCTACCGACTGCGCCATGCCAGCCCTAAAGAAAATATTTTTTGTTTCAAACCCGGTGTAAAACCCACATTGTCAATACATACAGACTTGCTTTACACAGATAATTTTAATGTTATAGTATCAAAAATAAACATTGTTTCATGCTACACTGATTTTTTCTCATATTTTGTTTTTGGAAAGAGAAAAAAACAATAACCCATACTGTGTAATATATCTGTATATAAATCCATTATCAAAGGACAATGTTTTAGGATAGTTTTAAAGGAATAATATACACAACTTCCAAAAGTTATTATTTTTTCTATAAAAAACAAGGAGGTTGATTAAGGAAGATCAAGATATAAGCAAGGGTATGTTATTTCTAATTAGTAAGCTAAGCTTTGCATGTCCCAGAATGAAAACATTAAGTTTATTTGCTACAGTTTGATACTGGAAAAATCAACAAAGTAAATTGTCTCTATACTATTAAGGTATTGACTGCACATGGTTTCAAACGTATTCATTTTTAAGTTTTTATATGCGATTAGTTTCTCAACTTTGTACAAAGATATTATAAATTATACGTTTTAAAAAGGTTAAGCTGTGGAATTTGACGTTGCATCTTGTTTCGATAAATGTAAAGTTTTGCTTGCATGATGATTTTGCTCAAAACAGTATTAAATTTACTATTTCCAAATAAAAATATCTGTTTCTGTTAAAGTTACGAATGCTGTATTGCATTTTTCTGTAAGATAAGTTTGAAGTTTTGATCAGAATTCTTTTACTGTTCCACAGTTCCAAAACAGATGTTGGATAGTTTCAGGTGTATTTTTGCAAAAGCTGCACATATCGTTATTAATAATATTCATTTTAGATAAAAGGTAATTTGTTCCAAATATCCTATGGTTGATTCTAAATTGAACCTTAGGATCTTTTGTTATTTTATAAGGTAAGACATATAATCTTTCAAATTCAAAGTTTGGAACACTAATGCTTTGGGATATACATTATTTCTAATCATGATGTCATATATGTTTCGACAGCCTTTCTCATTTTGTAGAATTAAGGATAGGATTAGTGGAAGAATAGGGTTTGGCTGTTACTGGCTAGATGCACAATATTCAGGTTTCATAATTCCTGACAGCAGTTATAATACCTTCATATTCAAGAAAATTGGACTGTATATTATAGTGTTCATTCAATTCTATGTATGAATAAAGATTTCCATTTTTGTTTAAAATGTCATTGATAAAAGTTATTCCTCCTGTAAACCATCTTTTGTAAAACACACTAGAGCCTCCGATTGAAATTTAAACATTTTAAAAATGTTTGATGCTTCAAGAAGCCCTTATAACATAAATACATTTGATGTAATCATTGATCACATAGTAATAGTGTTAAATAAACTATTTTCATATTGTTTATATTAAATATATGATATCTGGAATGTTTTCACTAGATGATATATGTATAAGATCTATATCTTGCAATAAACTAACCCTCATGTCAAAGGTGTACCCTAAATTGGCCTAATGTCTGTTGATTGGAGAAAACATATATACTTGCAGACCATATAAGCGTAATTTAACAATATATCAAGTACCATGGACGCCATGGACGTCAGTATGGACTTCATGAGTCATATCTTTCTTTGTTTAGAGTTTTATTAATTGATTTACTGATACAATATCAAGTTCATATATGCATGCAGCTGACATATCACTCTCGACTGACAACACGGTAAACAATCACTCCCATAACATGATATAATCATAATTACAATGTCTCTTCCTCCTTTCCCTTCAATTCAACCGTAATATTAAAGTATATATTTGGAAAACTCAACAAATGCTTCCAAACTGTCAGTCATTATATGGAACGAACTGTTTGGGACCGAACGAACTGTTTGGGGCCGAAACGTCTTGATTTCAACTACGGGATTTATTTTGTTAAAAAGTATAATTTATCGGTCAGAGCGATAAAATATCAAGAGATTGATCAAAATCACTCACTAATCTGCAATATTTTCATCAATACAACATTATATAGAAGAGCACTATTTTGCGGAGAGCTACAATCGAAAACCGAACCAAATGCTGCATTTTGATGCAAAAAACCATTGAGCGGCACCCAATACTCTCCGAGCCACTATTCCCGAGTACGGAAATTGGCGAAGAGTTCCGATTGCTACTGTATAACGATTATAACCTCGTATATTTCCGTAAAAAAATGCGAGACTGGTTCGCTAATTTCCGTAAATCATCAAAACAATTGTAGACTATAAGAATCTTTCATGGGTATCCGGTGAAGATAAGGAATTCCAACTCGAGGTATACGTGTTTTTATCGGAACCGAGGCTCAGCCGAGGTTCCGATTAAAACACTTATACCGAGGGTTGGAATTCCCTATCTGAACTGAATAGCCATGATAGATTCTTTTTCTTGCATATCAGAGACATGCTGTGCGTTGACGCCGCCAGCTACTAACGTTTTGCATGTGTTTCTGCATATCGGATGTTGGCGCGCGTGAATTTTATCTCGACCCTAGGGTGAGATGGAAATTTCTTGCATACCGGAAAAGGATATCCGTCATTTTACCGGGGCTAGATATTTCCATCCATTCACTGATGCCTTTGCTTATTTCACCGTATTTACATGTCGGTTCAACAAATGTTAGCTGTTAGCTATTGAATTGGAAGTAAGGTACTTGATGAACTTTGGTTATTGCCTTTTAGACCTAGATACATGTGTCATCTGGTTTAACTTTCTTCATAGTTGCCCGCATAATGGCTGCTGCTTACGGTAGGATAATGTTATTACTTTGAAAAGGGCCCATGAGGACTGTGGATAAGTACTAGTATCATGTTTCTTTTCAAGGTCTAAGAAAACGTCTACCCTTGAATTAAGAATAGCCTGCTTCACCATATTATCACTACTCAAAACTGTGTTGGAGGATGGGTCTTTTTAGTGTGAATATAGATTGTCCCCATAATAAGAACTGAGTATGTGTTGTAAACCTTGCGCCTTGTACCCTTCGTCGACAGATACAGGGACATAAATTGAATAGCGCAGGTAAGCTTGTAACGTACATGCCCAATGATTATAAAATATGTATTCTTCCATTTCTGATATGAGACACCTAAATGCGTTTACATGAATTAAGTCTGGTTCGTTAGAAGAGTCTGTCTTAGCATTCGTCCGAATTTTCGATCTACACCGAACATTCTATGAAAGACAGCACACTCATCAATTTTTGCCGCATCTTGCCAACATTCGGCTTTTGAATCGGACGTCATGATTCATGTCGTTGCATTCCTTTTCCGTATGTTTTCTGGCAGATAATACACATTGTCTAGTTTGTGGGATTGAATTGTGACATAAAGGAAACAGTAGTTTCAGATCAGTGATGTATGACTCTGCTGATATCAGATTCAGTGGATTTGAATGCCTGGACACACGAAATAATGTAAGAGTTCCGATATGGAGAAACGCATTTAGTGTGGTATTTCAAACAAACGTGTGTTCAGTAAAGGAATCTCCAAACTCGACAACAATTATACTGAAAACGATGCCATTTTTTTTTTTTTTTTTTTTTGCAGGCTGTTTCTCAATGGGATGAGACATGCCGCTTTTATAGGTATATAATGAAGTAATACTTGTTAATACAGTGTAGGTAAAAACTGTTACTGAAAACTTATACATTTGACGAGCATCTGACGAGCATCTCTTTCCTTGTGTGAGAGTCTCTGTGTCCGAATGGTTAACGACGTTGCGTTGTAAACCTTCGCCTCGCATCGCAGCGGGTTCGAATCCCACTGGAAGCTCGACTTGTAAGTGAGGAAGTGTCGATTCTTACGGATGGCGGGAGGTAAACAGTACTGATTCTACCCAGGTAAAGTGGGTGGTCTGCCTCCACCACAAAAACAATCGACCGTCATATATAACCTTACATGTGTTGAAAATGACGTAAAACACCATACAAACAAACAAAACAAACTTTCCTTGTTTACACTTTACTTTCTGAAATCCTATATCAAGTCATTTCATATTTACTTCAAAATTTCAAGATTAGATCCAATACATGCGCTGTTTTAATAGAGTGACATAATGCAAACTTGTGGAAACTATATATATTCTAAAAGAAGCACAGTAATCCTATTACAAAATATATTACTATGTGCATATTTAAGTAATTTCAAATAACTCATGAAAGGTAGAAATGATTAAAATTAACCACGCCACATTCAACAGTAAAAGTCCGATTATTGCGGACGAGTGCATAGTACGTGTGTGAAAATTGATAAATATTAACTGTAAACATCTTTAAATAACGTAAATACGTGATTCAAATTATTAAAGATTCTCATCTGTTGATGTTTATTTTCCATCTTTGATTAAAACTGAATAGCAGTTGCCAGATCATTAAAGATCGTCTTACAGGGGGTGAAAGGCCAGACATAGATCACGAAAAGCAAATTGAAATTCAAATCAGCAGACAGTATCGTTGAATATGTTGTTTTGGAGTGAATAACAGATTTGATCTTATCGAGAAATGTGAAAACTTTATATATTGAAGTTTGATCACTTCGAGATGAAATAAAATCTGTTATTTACGACAAAACGACAAATTTTATTTTTATTTTATGCTTTATAATCAAAGTGTACTGCAGTATGCAGAAAACTAAATAATTTGACGACGTCATTGGTATAATAAAATTGCTGTTTTTAATTCCCCATATCTTCTAAACTACTTAACCGGTTTCAATAATTTACGACTCATTTGTTTAAGTTATTTCCAACCCAATGAGCAAAAAATAGTTTTTGGAAAAAAAAAACACAAGTAGTTCCGGCAGTGAAAAAATAAAACTCTATATGTCACACGTATGAAATACCACTTTCATTTCATTGATAAAATCCACTATTTCACTGCTAAGCATCTTTTCTAATCTACATGAGAAATTATCTATTTCTCGCTTCTTTGAAGTTGTTGATCATAATTAGTTTTGGCATGATTGCGACGGGAATTATACGTTGATATTCTCTTTGTCATCTCTCATTCGGATCCACTGGATGGTTAGTTTATAATTGCACGAAACCACTTTCACCAATTCCAGGAGGTCTCTGAAATTGCCGAACATGTTTCTGCTTTTTCGACATGGAGGATCGTCCAAATGTTGATGTCACCAGGGATTTACTGCTGGAGTGTCCCTACCTAGCCATGGTGGGAACTCAGTCAGGCAGTATCTCGATAACAAGAGTTTTCTAGTTCAGTGCTATGCATTACTGTATGGAAACGGCTCTCAAGTGAGCCAATGCTTATCTAAAAGGAGAATGTGCCACAAATGTGTTAATGAGCTGTAACCTATTAGAGGGTCATAATCAAGCTGAGCACAGCAGATCACATAACACTGCATGATCACAAATAGATAAGAACAATTTGGAACAAGATTTAGAATTATATTTTAAGCCCAAATAATGGTAAATATTATTATAAATAAGTTTAGTTCATTGTTTTCACAAGAAACTGTTTTTGTTTTATATGTATTAAAGATATGCTTATAATTGTTTTCACTTTCCATTTTTTTTATTGAATTATTATTAACATTTTGAACTTGTATGTTTTCTTGTTCAAAAACAATGTATACTCGATTTATCAAATATATGTTGAATATAAAACCAGCTATAGATTATTTAAAACGCCATTCAAATTAGTATCATCATTGTTAGAGTTTGTAAATATAACATATATTAGCTGGTGTTTTACGAGAGATAGAAAAAAAATCAAATTATAAATAATATATGATATTCATAACTTTCACATCTGATCAACTTCTGGTAGGTTGAGATATTCAGTAGGTGAAAATAAAGCGGTTTACTCGGACTTTTATCCTCAATCTCTATATGAAAAAAGAAAATATTAGACCATGATTTAAATTAAATGTATCCATATTGGTGTTTTAAAATCAGACAACACCAAAAGAAGATAAAGCTTTTAATATAATTATCACTACAAACTAGTTTTATAAAGGGATAAAGTCAGTTGAGCACCAACGATAAACACCGAGTATACCCCCTACCAGAATGTGGAGGTCTTTTATTTTATTGATCACTGATTGGTCAAAGTATTTTGATGATGTCATTTGAAAGTTATGAATTATAAAAAACACTACCGTCTCCAACAGTTCACCAACATAAAAAATACATAAACAATATAAGACTTGGTAAGTATGCATATGAAAATGAATTTAAAAAAAGCATGTTTCCCACTCTTGACGCTGTATTTCTATTTTAATTTCATAGTAATGTATTCATTTATGATCGTAAGAAACAAATAGTTACAATATGAAGTAATCATAAATGTCAATCCGTTGTATCTTATTTTCGGCAATGTTTGCGTTCCTAATAAACACTCCTGAGAAAAGCACCAGTGTCCGCATTTGTTATATGCGGTACATTTCATATACATATTCTTGTAACAATAAATTCATCCTGTCATTGCCCGTCTTTGACGTTTATCACATGACTTTAAAACCGAGGTCTGCTCGCTAAAATGTTTAGTGCAATACAGCGAGGATAAATAAACGCTTATACGCACGCTATTATTTCCTTTAGATAAGCATTGGCTCACTGAGAGCTGTTTCCATACAGTAATGCATAGGACTGAGTTAGTTAGTACCGGGAAATCCTTTTTTCTCGAGATACGGCCAAACTAAGCTCCCATCATGGTCAGGTATCCAGCTCTAGCTGTAAATCCCCATCACAGAGTCACACTTGCCAATGCACTCCACGTGGTGACCGTTGTAGGCGGTGAACTACTCAGCAAAATAAAACTGAATTCTCTTCCTCTCTTAATATGCTTCTGTTTTCATTCAGTCTCGTCGTTTTTAATTCATTCGTGAATATCAGTCAATCCCTTCATTATTCGGGATCATGCCTCGTGTGTATTTCGACGGATTGGTGTGTTAAAAATCTTGACAGAAAATAATTCACTGTTGCTATATACACAATATGGCCGTTAGCAACACGTGTTGATGAATGATTTGCGTTGCGTGTTTGTTATTTACAAAGCATATGAATATTTTATCACTGCTTTCATTTAAATAAAGTATTGCTGGAGCAGTCGGCTAAATGACATTGCAAAACTTTGATGATAACTTTGATCTTGCAAACATTTGGCGAGAATCTAAGTAGAGCCATGCTAGTATGACTAACCGATATGGAAACCTAGATACATTCGGGATATGCTTCAAAGAAGTGATAGAAAGATGTTGCGGATGGTCTTTGATTCTGCTGTCGACGTCACGTGCCCGCAGGTTTGTAGCCTGCACGTGATTTCCAGGCGTTCTGAAAATTAAGAATAATGCACTTATCGCAATGTTAGCGATTTTCCCGAAGGAACATTATAGGCACTATCGCAATGTGTCCGAAATCTTTAGCACCGCCAAAAACCTCTCTGAAAAAAGAGTCGACGTGAAAAGGAAATTAGTTGATTTTGTGAGTTGTTTGCGAACCGAATGCGCTGTGGTTTCGGAAGTGCTCTGGAATTGTCCAGGATAGCAAATGTGAAAAATATCTATCGCAGATTTTGAAATTGGGTCCATTGTTCACATTGTTTAACCCTTTCTCCGAAAAGTTTTACATTATCGGTCGAGAAAAATATTATTACTTTACATATTGAGATTTCTGTGGCCACTCTGCTTTTAAGAAAGGCAGATTCACTATTATATTTTTAAAATGTAATAGATGTATATTTTAATCATTTTTATAATTTGAGTTGGACAATTAAAATTATGAAATAAAAACAAAAAATCCCATTTGATCTTTTATGTATTGTATTATTTCTAGGTTGGTGGACACACAGGTTTCACCTTGTCCGTCGTCAGTCGTCTATCGGTAGTCACACTTTTTGCGTCTGGGCAATAACTTCAGATAGGAACGAACTATTGGAACGAAACTAGCAACATGTTAACATTATATAGACTTGCCACGTCCTTATTTTGTTCATGTTTATAATATTTTAGATAACTCAAGCTATCATCAAATAGTCTGCATTAAGTCCCCTTTGATTTATCGTCTTCAAACATAAGTGGTTCAGAAAATATTGATAAACAGTTCTAGATTTAAAATTTTATTTTGATTCTGATTCTGATTAAATTAAACTATAACCACTAAGACGACAGCCAGTCTAAACATTATACAGAGATATATGCTTACTGGTCTTTCTTATTTCGTTCAGGGACGATTCCAGACGAACAGCAGAGGATGGTTGACACGTTTCACATTATGACTTTAAACTGTTCAACTATATAACTTGAAATAAAACCTGCCATAACTGAAAAAAAGGCCGATTTTCTCAATGTCTGTCGGGCCTGTTTATCGCGGCTGACGTACAGTGATCACTTTTAACTGTGTCGTATTTGTCAAAAATCGTAATTGCATTGAATTGCAAGTTGTTTAACGGTCCATTAACACATCATAGGTTATTTAGACCTGCCTCAAAAAGGATACATAGGAATCAATCGAGGAACCTGCCTATATTCATTTGGTTCTGCGTGGAGTGTAGGTAATGGGCAAGTATTTTACCCAAGAACACAACGACATACTGAGTGGCGCCGGTAAGACTTGACGCCTGGTCCTCCGGATTTCAAGAAACCGCGCTATCCACTGGGTCACATTAATCATAATGGAGTAGTGTGTAATGGAGTAGTGTAATTTGATCAGACATTATACCGTCGGTCGGCTAGTCTACCTGATTTACGTTTTTTTTTAGAAAATAAGTTTTACATGAGAAACAAACTACTAGTATATTAAAATGTAACCGTGTACATGTGTTTCGTAACTTATCAGAGAGCATAACATGTCATGGATATAGGTGTACCGGAAGTAAAACGAATGCCATTGAGTCCTGTACAATATTCTCCAAGCTTTCTAGTTAGCCATTTTCAAAATGAAGTTCAAACTAAGATTCACTTATATATTCTTAATCATGAGACCTTCCTCTCTAGAAAACTGCTAGAATAGTAGGGGTCATGTGGCATATAAGAAAATAAAATTCTGATCTTTGCTGACATCGTGAACAAACTGCATTCATTCGGCACCTCTTACATGTGTTCTACTTTCACTTTCAAAACTGTCAAGTTGATAATTAAATCATCAAACAACCATGCAAATGGTTCTTATCTCTCACAAACAAGTCAATAAAGTCATTTCAGTCACAAAAAAACGGGCCTTAAATACTCAGAAATGCATTTTATCACAAAAAAGGTTAGGGGATTATATATTTGGGAACTCCTTTCCACAGTGATTTACTTCCTGTATGCCTATTAGTTTCTTGCATACCGGAAAAGGCTATCCACATTTTACATGGAGTATCGCAAGACTTTTCTTGCATACCGGACAAGGAAATCCGTCATTTTACCGGGGCTAGATATTTCCATCTCACCCTAGGGTCGAGATAAAAGTCACACGCACCAACATCCGGTACGCAGGAAAACATGTAAAACGTAAGTAGCTGGCGGCGTAAACACACATGTCTCTGATATGCAAGAAAGAGTCTTATGATGGGTAATCGGTTCAGATAGGGAGTTTTAATCGGAAAAAAATCGGCAGAGCCTCGGTTCAAATAAAAACACGTATTCCTCGGGTTGAAATTCCCCATCTTCACCGGATACCCATGAAAGAGTCTTATAAGATAAAAGTCACGCGCGCGATGTTTATTCAAAGGACCTACATGCCTACATGTGCACGTCACATATAGAAGTATTACTACTGGAGATGGTTGTCAATTCAAATAGATCTGCCATGCGTGCGTGCGTGAGTCTGGTTCTAAAGGATTATAGTCCCTCCGCCTTTTAACCATTAGGACACCCTAAAGGTATATAGATACACTAGCGTCTGGATTGTTTGTGCATACGAACTGAACTAGGGCACTTTATTCGTAGGGATTTAATTATAACGCTAGTTTGGTATTGTTTTGTGATAGAAATATACTTTATTTGAACGATATAATAACAAGAGTATACTAAGTAACATATATGAAGACCGGGATTATTATTGTAACGTACAACGACGGCATACATTAATAGGATAGAAATACACATAACTAGTTGCATCAAACATTCTGAAGAAGCACACCGCTGGTTATGCATTATACCTAGATGCATATGCTTTTCGACGTGACGGATCTTGGCTAATACATGTTTTCATATGAGTAAAATGTTAATCTAAAACAATGTACTCCAATTAAAGCAAACACGATACCAAAACCGAGTGATTTAAGAATGGTTTATTACACGTCTCTGCAAAACCTTACAATTTGTTTGATATAATATTTACTAAATTATAATTAATCATTGACTTATCGTGTCTCTAGATACAAGTATACTATTACATTATACAAGTATACTATTACATTACCGTAACTTTGAAGATGTTGGATTGTTTATGTGCCTGACATGTTAAATCATGACATTACACTCTTCCCTTTTAAGATCGGGAAATACGTGTCAACAATGGCATCTGACTAAGACTGTGTTAATTTCAACATCCTTGTAGATTCGCAGCTTCAGTTTTTGTGTCATTCTACTCAGTCGTACCCATATATTTTTAGGGTGAAATAATGAGCAAGCCCAGTGTTTTGGCGTAAAGGCAGCTTTGCCATTGGCCTGCCGCAATAATCATCGCGCATTAAAGAGAACATAACATACTTTTGAAGTAAAGTGTACAGCATCCAATTGACGACCCAATAAAACCGTAAAAAATCGACGTAATGTGTGCATTATGACGTCAAGCTACGTCTTTTTTCTTGACGTCATTAATGTCATATTGCAGCGTCATAGAATTATAGATTTCCAAGTACAAAGTATAGATTTGAAGTTAATAAGCTCAGTTGCTCTTCAATTAACGACAGGATGTCGTCGTTGCAACGATGAAATGCTTATCTTATGTATTGAAGAGTATCCTACGAAAAACTTACGATTTTTTTTTATCGTAGGCGTACGCAAGTACTTACGATGATGTTCGAGAAACGCACGTAAGAAATTCTAAACTTTTACGTAAGTGAAAAACTTACGTTAATATTGAACGTAAGTTTACGACGCTTCGTGAAACGGCACCCAGCTCTCTTAGACATAGCTGTATACACTTGTATTGGTGATAAAATGTACCACTATTACACAACAATGCATGACGTTCGCGTGCAACTTACGTGTGCCAGCATACAACACTGTGACGGCATACAACACTAAACATGTGTTGTAAACATTTTACGATAATTCACAGCAACCATGATCTATATCTCCGCCTTGTCATTATAAACATTTCAGGGTATTCAGTATGTTCAAAACTTTTAAATGAAAAAAAAAAAACGAAAAAAAAAACATATATGACTTATCATTCATGTCGAAAACACAATATAAGTAATTAAATATTAACGCCTGTAAATATATATATCCGATAAATACCGGTAAATCTACTACATTATAACTCATGTTGGCATGATATTGACAATTAAAAGCCAATGCATACTAAAACAAATAAATATAGTGACAAAAGATGTATATCCATATACAAAACAGTATGAGAGTGGAACTTTGGAAACGTCCGAAAACGACATATACGAAATATTGCAGTCTCGGTTTGATTGAGACTGTTCATGAACGGTAGTGAAATATGCTAGCTACCGCTCAAGCCCTCTAGCCCCGGGTTGAGCAGAACTCAATATTCATAAAATCAACAAAATGTTAACCATTCCGAAGATGGCATGCATATGGCGGTGGACATGGTGTATGTCGTACGGCGTATGGTCCCAGTATCTAATAAAATTAAATGCCCCGAAGAGCGAAATAAACATAATGGAATTTAGTTGGGAGCAACGGTTATGAAGCCTGCGTATCACAAGTAACAGCCAAAACTGAAATTAACATCTATCTCCGTCTATGTACCCTTTCTCTGATACCAGTACATGCATACACTGTCAAGCGTTATAACCCTGTACTGACAGTGAATATATATGTTTTTGCAAAACCATATCTTTTTAAACAATAGACATCGTCCATCTCAACAAACACGAATATATTTTTGTATAACTAAAAAGCTACTCCATCAGGGTTACCGTTACCATTAACTTCGCAAAAACCTTTGCAAAATTGTATTATCGTAACCCTGATCTTCTTTTCAAATATAAAAGTAATTTAAGAACTCTTCTGCGACAATACTTTCACAACCTGACTTCTATGGTGACGTGAGTTACAAACTTCGTAAGATCCTTGGCCATGATCACTTTCATACTATCTTTATCAAAAGAGGTTATGACCCTATCATTTTGCAACGCACTGCATGCTTGGTGGTTGACCCCATTTACTTTCCTCTTTAATTGTGCGATGACTGGGACAGGCTGTGGACCCTACGATGACGTCTACCTAAAGCCCAAAAGGACGGTGACGTTTGATGTTTGTTTGCAGTGCCCTCAATGGTTTATTCCCCCCCCCCCCCCCCCCCACCCACACCTACACCTAACCCCCAGCTGCCTTTTTTGCCACTGACCGTTCACCTAACATCCAGATGTTGTACGGGGAATCGACAGCCCACATACTACAACACATGATTGTCTTTCTTTTTGGTGAAAAAGTATATATAACGCTACGCTATGCAAACAACCAGACATAGCTTCAACCAACATGCATATAACGCACGTTGTACGGGGAATCAAATCCCCTGCCGTTTGGTCTTATACCGCTGCGGTTCTAAAGGCGTCACACCTTACGACATTATAAGTAAGACAACCTTTAAATTTAAACAACACAAAATATACCTTTTCACTGAAAAGAAAGATAATCATGTGATGTAATGTGGGCTGTCGATTCCCCATACAACATCTGGATGTTAAGTGAAACTATGGCTGGTTTAATAGAAGAAGCGTACTTCACGGAAAAGAAAGAGAACCAAGATTAGTTCTTCTTCGTTTGCTTTTATTAAATAGAGGCTATCTTTCTTAGTAAGTGGTGGGCGTGGCTGCCTGTTAGAATTGCTGGGACACTGACTGTCTCGGGGCGATTGCCCGATATTCAACGTAACTATGATAATGAAAAAATATATAATATTTATACTAACTAGATTGAATATATGTGAGTGATATGTATGCTGCAATGCGTGGTTGTCTGTAGTATTGATGGGACGGTAGGCTATCCCTGGGCGATTGCCCTGTACAACGTGCTTATGATGCATGTTGGGTGATTTTATATTTGAAATGTAAGATGTGTAAATACATAGACAGTTTTTAAAGGGAAGATTATATACTGAACGAAATAAGTTTAGCAAGGTCTTTTGCATATCTAGCTTAAAGAAACTAAGTGTTTATATTATAATGTGAAGCATTTGATAACTTTGGCATGTCAGAAGGTGCTCTTGTTTTACACTTATTATGTGTGATTCGAAGGAGTATCAGAGTTATCTCCCATTTATTTAAAACAACATTTTTTCACATTCAAAATAAGAATATTATCAAGAACAGGGTTAAACTTTATTAAATAACTATTTGCGGTTTAGAGTGACAAAAAACGCAAAAAAAAGACATTAACCTTGTCATTATAATGAAAAAACGCCATACAAACACAACAAACTTGATTGCTTCATATTTTGCTCGTTATTTTAGTTCAGCCGGTCATCCAATGGCTTATACCAAGAAATAATAAATATATATTTATTACGTTGTGTTGTAGTTGTTACTTCTATGAGAAGGGTGGGTGTTAACTGAGCTATAATTTACTTCGTTTGAGTGAAACGAATTAGACAGAAATTAATTTCCCTTGATGTGATTGCCTCTCATATAGGGCACAATTATTAAATTGGCGTTGATGTAGCAAATTAAATCATTCAGCCTTAGAGAGGAGGCTAGCGTTACGAAATTGAGTTATTTTAGAGAAAACCTTGTGCAGCAACTCAAAAATGTGGATTTGACAAAATATTTCAGGATAGTGATGGTGTTCTGTTGTATTGGTTTTCATTGATTATTGAAACGTTTGTACTTTTGATAGTTAGAGATCAAGTCCGAGATCTTATCCTGAGAGTTACTAAAAATAAAAATGTTAATCGGATACACATTTCCCACAGGGTTTTTCGTGGACGGCCTGGTATCACTTTGATGGTGCTCTGTTAAAAGTGCGAATGTGATTAATGGAACTGATGAAATAGGGTGGACATGTAATATCTTAGAAATGATGGCCCAAATGTCCGAGGATATGTCTACTCAGTTTGAGTCAGGATTACAAATTTCTCTGAATTTCTTATAAATAATTATTCAGTCAGACTTCGAGTATCTGAAAGCTTTCTGTTCAGAAAGAACGGGAATTACATACATCTTCTAGTACAACTAATTTATGAGAAAATGAAATTGGAAGGTTTTCCCTAACCGAAGGATAGGTTAGCTGATATTGATATGTGCCATAAATCGAACAAAAATGTTTCAGGTAAGGGGTATACTGGATTTCTTGTATGATTTAAGAATATATCCCTTGGTTATACAGTCATGGACAGTTATTACGTAAAGTACAGGCTGTATAAATATTCATTTAGTGATTTAGGCACTGTTTAGCATGAACAGAACTATTCGGAAGACTTCCGATAATAAACGAAAACGATCCGGAAATGTTCGTACATAGAACATATGTTCAACCAAATGCATATTTGAGATGGGCAATGTCAGCCGTACAGTACATCACAGATTATATATGGATATTTTTCAGGGAGCATAAAAATCAGTATTTTCTCAGAATATTTTTTTTCTTCGAAGATGATGTGATGACATGGCTTATTTTATTTAGAAATGATGTCTCGTCTACTCTAGATGGGTAAATGTACTATTCTATGGACCAATTTAGTTCAAGAATAAAACGAAACAACATTGAGTAAAACTTGTTACAATCTTTTCGGATATAAACAGCACATTTTCTGCCATAAAAGTATTCCTTCTGATAGTATGTTTACATCAATAGTGTTGAATTATTGCCATGTACTTTGCGCATCCCTAAAATATTGTTGAAATGTTCACTTGACCATACTCCATCTATTTTTGATTTTATTTAAAGATGGTGGACCAATAGTCCTGAACTAAAACAATTACGAATGCTATGTTCTGAGATCGTTTTTTTAACAATAACTGGCATTACATCAGTGAAATGACTTTTCCCATTTTCATATTCCTCTTTATGACCGAGTAACGCGTAAAATGTTATCTATGGTGGCATATTTCTGCCACGAGATAGCTAGATAATTTATCGCGATAATGTTACTTACTTTTTCTCTTTAATTTTCAACAATTTTATCTAACAAAACTTGCTGCGATACTGCCCACTTCTGTCATCACGTTAGCATAATAGTTTACATTTGAAATTTTGTTTTCGTAATAATTCTGACTAATTATCATGAAAATTCACTTTACTATCTCGTAAATATTTATAGTTAACTCAATAACATTATTTATCGCGAAACCAGAACTATCATGATCAGTAGTATCGCGGTATTTAACAAGATAACTGAGAGATTTTCGTGAAAATTCAATCATTATCTTGAAGAAAGCATGATTATTATCGTGATAATTATCAAGAAACCAAAATCATGATGGCAGAAGTTGGCATTAGCGTGAAATTTAACATGACAACTTAAAGAATTAGAGATATTTTTATCTTACACATTTTTATAAGATTTTCGCGAAAATTCATTATTTTCTCGAAAAATACATGTTACTATCTCGAAATAATCATGATAATTATCTAGCTATCTCGTGGCAGAAATATGCCATCATAGTTATCATTTGGGTCGTATCTTAATAGTTTTGCCATTTACTTACGGAATAACGGAGGTTCTACTCAGAAACCTGTACCTGATGTAGCACAGTCATACTAATTGTTAGGTCCGCGGCCTGACAAATTCCCCGCATTTTTATAGACGACTATTCTTGTACTGGTGTCTAACCGGAGGCCCCTGGTTCAATCCTCCGTGGTGCCACTGAGTTCCGTCGGTGTGTTCTTGGGCAAGACACTTTACCTTAGCCTCGTCCGTCGGATGGGGACGTAAACCGGGCGGTCCCGTGTATCGGTCTATCCTCCGAGCACGTTAAAGAACCATAGGAATCTATTCGATAATAAGAGTAGGGCAGGTTCCCGGATTCCTATGTATCCTTCCCCTCTCTCTGGGGCGGCTCTAAATAACCTATACTGTGTTGATGAGCCGTTAAACAACATTCAATTCAATTCAATTGTACTGGTGTCTTATAAGTATTAACTATTTGTATATCTAAAAGTATGACGGTGGATGTTCTTTCACAGCTAAAGCCTATTTAAGGGTATTTTACATATCGCCCAATATTTACAGTATAGACAGTTAATTCGGAAGTGAAATATATATTTTTATATAAATGGAATAACTTCAAAAGCACCACGCTGAGGGAAACATTGAAAACGTTATTAAAAAAAAAGGACATTGCAAACACGTATTTTATAGGAAAATTGTCAACAATTAAATTTCACAATTAGCTATACTTCTTAAATAGTTACATAGTGGAAGAGTTATCGCGCGGACAATGTTGTGTCTACAAATAGACAAACAGACGAGAGTACAGACTGATTCTAGTATACACCATACCCCACTGCTACATGAACTTTGTTTTGCCGGGGTATACATAGTTTACCTACTATTATGCATATCTGGCAGCTAAACTGCTATTTCGAACTGAAACAAGAATTTGAATTTGTGCTACGTTCTGAAAAACTTGAGATTTATTAAAGATATGATCATTTAAAGGTTGCTTTGAAATATATATGGAACACACCCGATTACCGGCAGCCGTAGGCACAGTTCCCGGTATAAAAAAAAGCAAGTTTCAAAAGGGTAAATAAATCTAGTTTGATGACTTGTTAGCCTTAAACCGTGAAATTTGAACCTATATTATGCGAGTTACGGTAGGTTAAATGTTGAAATTAAGCTAAAAAATGTGATTGTAGAAAGTTAGAGACCTGGTACTCGGTAAATAGTCAAGTTTAAGAGATTTCAGACATACTGCCATAAAATATAATCTTTCCTGAATAAACAGTCCAAATTTTAGCTCACAGAACATTTTATTAAAATAATTGTGGGTTTTTAAACACGACCGGGTATTGGAAAATGGCAGGAGTACGGTACAGTTCCATTGGTGATTTATTGGCAGGTAGCTAGTACAGTTCCGAAAAATGGCAGGCGTATGGTACAGTTTCATTTTTTTTACATTTGGAAACTCTTATTTTGTTACATATGTCACCAGATGTGATACATTTGTGGTATGTTTTTACATATGTGACTTGCTTTTAAACATTTGTCACCATATGACCTTTTTTACGTTTGAGGTTCCTACAAGGCGTTATCTTGCTGGAATAAACCCGGTATTAAAATGTGTGGCTTATGTTTTCTACCCGTTTGACTTTAATTGAACACTATACTATGTTTAAGAATTTTGAGAGTAATTCATAATTAATAGCATTAAATTTCAAAATATGCGCTTATTATTATATAAATATCACATTCATAAGAGGGTGATAGTAAGAATGTTCACCCTGAGGATATGATTATCGCTGGAGGCGAAGTCGAGGTTGATATATTTTTCTTCAAAATGTTGCTATGAAAAATATATCACCGGATTGGAAATAACTTAACTAAGAAAATGAGTGGTAGTTTATTTAAATTAGTAAAGTGCTTTTGAAATTATGAGGAGTTAAAAAAAAAAAAGGAAGTTTATCATACTGAGCCGATGACGTCACCGAAACTGCGCCCAGCGCTGTTGATAATTGTTTTTTTTTATCGCGTCAGATAGTATTAACAATTGTTTACTTTAGCAAAAAAATCTAACACTCATATAATCTATTGATCCAAATAATCTGTCATCATATCTACTATCGGTTAAATGATAGCTCATTTGAAGATTGGTACATGTAGTGGGGTGATATAGAGAAACATGTAAGAACATGTGAGGGACAATGTTCTCACATAATATGTGTTGGTACCTAAATGCCCTCACATAATATGTGTTGGTACCTAAATGCCCTCACATAATATGTGTTGGTACCTAAATGTCCTAACATAATATGTGTTAGTACCTAAATGCCCTCACATAATATGTGTTAGTACCTAAATGCCCTCACATAATATGAGTTGGTACCTAAATGCCCTCACATAATATGTGTTGGTACCTAATTGCCCTCACATAATATGTGTTGGTACCTAAATGCCCTCACATAATGTGTTAGTACCTAAATGCCCTCACATAATATGTTTTAGTACCTAAATGCCCTCACATAATATGTGTTAGTACCTAAATGTTCTCACATAATATGTGTTAGTACCTAAATGCCCTCACATAATATGTGTTAGTACCTAAATGCCCTCACATAATATGTGTTAGTACCTAAATGCCCTCACATAATATGTGTTAATACCTAAATGCCCTCACATAATATGTGTTAGTACCTAAATGCCCTCAAATAAAACTCATTTATCTCTTTTTCTCTTTTTATTTTTTATTTGTCCTCCCATGGACGGTCGAATCGTCGGTCGATCGAGAGAGAGAGAGAGAGAGAGAGAGAGGTGGAGTGATTTGCAAGAGCAAAACATATGCATATGTTGTATTTAATTGTTGTCGTATTTTTGCATTCCAGTTTGGAAGAAGGATAGTTTTTATGTGATGTGCTTAAAAAAAACACACGGCAATCTCCAGGAGTCCTAAATGTTCTCACATAATATGTGTTAGTACCTAAATGCCCCCACATAATATGTGTTAGTACCTAAATGCCCTCACATAATATGTGTTAGTACCTATATGCCCCCACATAATATGTGTTAGTACCTAAATGCCCTCACATAATATGTGTTAGTACCTAATTGCCCCCACATAATATACCTAAATGCCCTCACATAATATGTGTTAGTACCTAAATGCCCTCACATAATATGTGTTAGTACCTAAATGCCCTCACATAATACCTGTTAGTACCTAAATGCCCTCACATAATATGTGTTAGTACCTAAATGCCCTCAAATAATATGTGTTAGTACCTAAATGCCCCCACATAATATGTGTTAGTACCTAAATGCCCTCACATAATATGTGTTAGTACCTAAATGCCCTCACATAATATGTGTTAGTACCTAAATGCCCTCACATAATATGTGTTAGTACCTAAATGCCCTCACATAATATGTGTTAATACCTAAATGCCCTTACATAATATGTGTTAGTACCTAAATGCCCTCACATAAAACTCATTTATCTCTTTTTCTCTTTTTATTTTTTATTTGTCCTCCCATGGACGGTCGAATCGTCGGTCGATCGAGAGAGAGAGAGAGGTGGAGTGATTTGCAAGAGCAAAACATATGCATCTGTTGTATTTAATTGTTGTCGTATTTTTGCATTCCAGTTTGGAAGAAGGATAGTTTTTATGTGATGTGCTTAAAAAAAAAAACGGCAATCTCGAGGAGTCACTCTAGCTTTTCAAAAATTATATTCGATATTTTCTTAAAGAAAAAAAAATAGTTTCGAATATTTCAAATTGTTCTTTTAGCATATGCCTCATGAATTTAATAATTTAATGATAAAAAGAAATTTATTTTATAAATACGTGTAAATAATATTTAAAAAAAAGTAAATACGAAAATAACAATAGCTATTATAATTTCTTTCCGACATGTTAATATGCACTTGCAAATTAAACTAAAAATGACTTCAGTAGTTTACCCGTCTGTGATTTTTTCAAAATTGCCGTTCTTCCCTTTAAGGTTGCATTTTCTGCCTTCTACTGCATTTAGTTCTCCAAACTTTCCTCGAAATATAATACACGGTCAAAGTATCAAGCGCAAAAAAACAGTTTGTCAGTTTGTCCTTAAATTATAAACCTTAAATTATGATGTATACAAGGCATCAAACTTACCTGATGTGTGGTATAAAAGAAGAAAATAATCCCGCTCAGAAACGCACCACATATCAACGCACGTCTATTAATCAGGGTCATCATTACTAATCCAAAATCCAAAAATAATCAACACAGTTATATTCAACAACAAAATAATATTAAACAATATCAACACAAAAACGTAATTGTTGTTGTTGTTATTTTACGTACGCCGAAAAATCCATAAACATAACATATATGCATGATCACTTGCATGATCACTCAAGTGATATGGAAAAAATAATTAATGTGCAGCCATGAATTACGTGTATATCGCGGCGGTAAACTAGTCGCCATAAACACCCGGGTATATTCTATAAAGGGACACTTGAACTAGCTTAATGCGAACAACACCGAAACAATGTTTGATATATGTTGGTTGATACGTTCAGAGGTTAACTTTGGTTATCTGTCGACACAGACCAGATTGCGTTAAAATGACGTTTAGGTTTTTGGGGGTAAAACAACACAAAATTGAACAAAATTCTCTAAATAATTCTTAAGTTACGGCCAGTTACGAGCTTGGAGGTTAAAGTTTTATAAAAGGGAGCATAACTTTGCCAAAATGAAAGTCAGAGTTATTGGACATATGTAACAACATTCTCTGGGTTAAGATGAAGATGTGTGTGAAGTTCCATGTGCATGGGTCAAATACGTCTCAAGTTATGGCCCAGGTTTCATGGGAACCCAGGGGTTACAGGAACCAAAATTACTTAAGCAACCCTTACGATAATGCTATAAGGAAGCTTATGGCCAAATTTGGTTGTGCTAGGATAAGAAATGTAAGAAATATAGACTTGTAAACACAGCTTACACGCGAAATTTTGATGTGAAATGGGACACATTTTATGGGTCATCACAAGTTGGGTTCCATAGGAGCCCAGAATTTGCAGAAGACAAAATTACTTAAGCAACCCTTTACAACATACTTAAACGAAACCAGTTCCCAAGTTTAGCTGAGCTAGGACAAGAACTGCAAGAGATATAGACCTGTAAACACAGCTTACACGCAACATTTGATGTGAAACAGACACATTTTAAGGGCTTCAAATTAGGGTTTCATGGGAGCCCATGGATTACAGGAACCGAAATTGCTTAAGCAGTCCTTAAGATAATGTTATAAGGAAGCCCATGGCCAAATTTGGTTGTGCTAGGATAAGAAATGTAAGAGAAATAGACTTTTAAACACAGCTTACACGCAAACCTCGATGCGGGACGCCGACGCCGGGGTAATTACATAAGCTCTCTTATTCTTCTAATAGTCAAACTAATAATTCAGTTTACGCATATTCAATCAAGGGAATATTAAGAACCCGTTAATACCTACACTTTTAATAGGCACATATGAATTATTACACACCGGGATAGAGTTTGGATAAACGGTTTTGTATTGTAATTATTTATTTATGTTTGGGTGGGGGAGGGGGTGGGGGTGGGGGGGGGGGGTGGCGGGTGGCGGGGCGGGGCGAAATGACGAACTTTGCGCAAAATCAATTCTGAATTTACTCGTATTTAAATATTTGCTGTAAACTATTTAACCCCCACAAATGCGATGGATGGATGTCTGTTCCAATATTGTCATATTTACTCTTCGGTCCAGTGTGTGTCCTGACTTTTGTTTATATTTGCGTAAACTCTAAATGTGATATTTTGAAACAGCTTAATGCGTTATGATGCAATTAAAACAATGTTGTATATAAACGGACAAGTACTTGGTTTATTCTCTGGTTGTATAGGTTTACCACCACTAGTTACATGTAACCCTCGAATGTAGTTCCTGTAATAAACAGTAATCCATCCTTTTTTGATGAAAACGGGCATTATAAGTAGGGGAAACCTGCCCATTTCTATTCGATTTTGTGGTTGTATGTACAAGAAGCGTATTAATAGGTTTTACTGGATCACTGATGAATATTTCCGAAATTTCGGCCCTATATGCTTACACTTTGTGAGCAACCATCAATGGAAACAGCTGTACCATTGAACTTGTTAGTAAACAAACAAGAACTTTCTTACATGTCTTGTGCCCCAACTTTTCTGCTGATTTTTCAAGGGAAAATTAGTTTTTTATATGAACATTACATTTGGATTCTTCAACATGTTTGCGGGTATACATTTTGATTTGTTTTTTTTCATTTGAAACAGAGAAAAATATCAACATAATACTAGCATATTAAATTCTAAAGAAGTAAAAACGCTATTAAATCCAGAAAACATCACTATAATGTTAAAGGGACTTTAGGCGATCTAGAAAAGTAATTAGTGTCAATTGAAATACTGAATACATTTAAAAATTATTTTTAATTATATTTAGTCCGCTGTTTTGTTTTTCAAATCAAGGTTGTATTTTATGTTAGTACACAAGTCTCTTTGTCCCAAAGGTAATCATATGGCGATACACAGTTTCATAAGAACTGCTCTATTTGTGTCAGTTAAAACACAAAAAAATACCAAGTTTTGCGTAATCAAATACAGACTAAACTCATGTAAACCTTTATAATGTGCTTCAATTTCATATACAATATGCATTTGTATTGAATTAATTTTTCATTACGGTCAATTATGGCTAATAAACATGTGCGGTCTGGAAAGCTCGACGACTCGGCTGCGTGTTGTTTCTAAATCATAAATGTTAATGTAAATGGGGTATACTTCTATTACTATTGTGATATGTTTATCTGTCAAAATCATTCCGTCGTTTAACAGCTTTATGTCCTCTTTTGTATATGAAGATTATCGCCTTCTCAGTATGTTTGCAAATTCTAAGTTATTATATTTTAAACTATTTTTAAACTCCATAATGTTTGATTTTTCTTAAGAATGAGTGTTATCTAGATATTAAAGGAATCAAAATAACACATAATCGGCATGTTATTGATTTGTATAAATTAGTGACTCATAGGCCGATATCGGCCCAAAATCTCATATATATGTTAATGTGTTGTATTGAACGTTGTGTTTGCCATCTGATGATTTGTGACACTTTAATAAACATTTATCTTCTTCATCTTCTTCTATAAACAATAATTTATAAGATTCTTAGTATTTGCATGGATTACAACTATTGTGTTGATGCACTATTTTTAAACAGGATTTATTTAAAAGGGCTCTGAAAAACTCGAAAAAAAATGAAAGAAATATCAAAATGCAATGAAAAAAAAAGAAGACATGACCGATTGAAAATCTGCAAAGAACATAAATGGAGGTGGCCATCTTGGCATCTTGGAACGATGTCATCATCGCACCTTTTTGCTATAAATGACATATAGACAAAACACATTTTAAAACAAAAAAATCACTGCAAATTGATTAAAAAACTAAATATACAGATGTAAAATGTATAAATTGTAAGCTTATTTTTCATTTGCAGTGGTTTTCTTAGCTTTAAAAGACATATTGTCACTATTCCATATATGGTAAAAAGGCGCGATGACGTCATCGTTCAAAGTTAGCAGTCTCCATTTATGTTTCTTTGCAAATTTTCAATAGGTCATATCTTCTTTGTTTTTCATGGCATGTTGATATTCCTTTCAGCCTTTTTAAAGTTTTTAAGAGCCCTTTAAAATAAACCTTGTTTGAAAATAGCGCATCAACCCCTTTAACAATGATTGAATCGGCCGTTATGGATAACTCCTAGTTTAGTGCATAAATATTGTCCCATGCTCCCAATTGACGGGATGCTCGATTTGCCTACTGTACATACGCCGGAGCAGGAGCAGAACAAGCACTTAATCGAGTAACTCGCTTCGAAGACGCCCGAGCAAAGCGTCGGTAGTCTCGATCATCCAGACCTCTCGCGAGACTTCTCTCAAAGAAGTCCAAACGATAGACTAAAGCGTCGGACGTCGCCGAAGTACGTTCCGAGTGGCGTTCGGGACGTTACGGGACCTACCGAGCGGCGGAGCAACTGCAACGTCACAACTGAAGTCGTGACGTCATCAACTAGTATAAATACGGGGGAGAAATCTGCTCCGTTGTCAATCTCTGGCCTAAACTTATAGAGTCTACACCGAACGTATATATATACAGATGTGCTCCAGCTCCCTCAAGAGACATATGGACGACGAGGTGAATATTAACACAGCCCAAAGGCTAATATAAAGAGACCTTTGAGTTTCTGTCGAAGCCTACTGTTCCCACTCATCCCCCAGCCCCACCCCCTGGGTCCCATACTTCTTTATACAAGGAAGTGATTTCTGGTGCGCACATTCTTATAGTTTGCTATGCTCTATAGTAATAGAGTTGTATAGACACAGACATATTAATAGGTATGTGGCATAAATATGAACAACATTTACTGGTTTAATAAATCTATTTACATCCTGTACTGATAATATATATGTCATAGACTGATAAATAAACACAACAGTTTATGTGGAAATACTGATTCTGGTATTCATTTCAATCCAACTTACAAGCAGTATACAAATGTGAAAATACACAAGCAAGCTGAACACAACTTTGAAAGTAAGTGTCAACACTGAGCGAACCCCCCATGTTGTGTCGTGACGGCAGGGTCACGGCGTAACAATTGGTGTCAGAAGTGCTGGATATATACAGAAAAGCAGTCTGCAGAAGAAACAACGAAAACTCCATATTCAAGTCAGTTTTAACATCATTTCAGCTGTACAGATACGAGGCCAGACGATTGACCATCCGGTGAGTAGACACCAGGTACCTCGTCTATTCACTGGATCTTCCACATCCACTGAACCTTTCAGCCGGCTAGGTACATTGGGTCTGAAGACGCAGACTACCAGCGTATAGAAATAATTCATATAGAATTCTTTTATTTCTTGCAGCACTGTTGAACTTCCTGCCAGAGTTCTGAAAATAAATAAAAAGAGATTATAATCTCAGTGTTTGACCATTATATTACACCATGGATAATGTAGAGAGAGAGGAGAACCAGGATAACCTGGAGGGAGATGAGAATTTAGAAGTAGAAGACAACCAAGAAAACTCCGTCGAGGGTTTAGCGCCATCTCTGATTAATGATATAGAACAACGAATTGGGTCACATTTCAGCTCCATTACTGCTGATATTCAACAAAACTTACATGTGATTGCTCATGACAGTCACAAAACAGTCCAGATTAACCCAAATTGAACTAGAAATGTTCCATCTGAGACAACAAACACAAAATAATAATGGGATACGTAGATCACATAGTGATTCTTTCCAAACCCCAAGACCTAGATGCGTTTCTAGACAAACAGAAAACCACCAATTCTCAAGTTCACCTGACCCAGAAGTTGATTTCCCAAACTTACAGTCCAGGGGAGATAACTACTACAACAATCATAGGCAAGATAATTATCTAAACATGAAAATGAAACCACCAAAATTCAATGGACAAGACGACTTGTCAGAGTTCTTAGACTCATTTCAAATATGCTGCGAGATAAACCAATGGAATTACCAAGCTCAAGGGTTATACTTGGCTGGTACTTTGAATGGAAATGCTTGCTCGATCTTGACAGAATTAAGCTCTACTGAGAGGAAAGATTACTCAACTCTTGTCAAAAAGTTAACTGCTCGCTACGGTTCTGTAAACAAAGCAGAGGTTTTCAGAACTCAACTGAGAAATAGAATACGTAAACCTGGGGAAACGATATCCGAGTTGGCGCAAAACATTAGAAAATTAAGCAGTCAAGCCTATCCAGATGCTCCTAAAGGATGGATTGAAACGGTCAGTCTCGACTATTTCATAGACGCCCTGACAGATTCTGACATTCGTATAAAGCTTAAAGAATCAGGTTTAAAAGACCTATCAGAAGCTGAACAAACTGCAATCAGGCTAGAAGCCTACCGTATGGCGGACAAACAAAGACACAAAGTTATACCAATAGCTGCGGTAGGGCAAGATAAATCAAATGAAAATCAATTGACAAATAAAGTAGAAACTCTTTGTCAAACCGTACAAGATCTTGCCAATCAGATCCATGAAATATCCAGGGGTAGAAACCTTGATAGAGGAACAAATCAATACAACAATCAGAATAGGGGAGATAACTCCCATCAGAACAACACATTTGGTAACAGACCATGGAGAACACATGACAGGAATGCAACAAACAAAGGTTACAATGAAGCACAGTATAAGGGAGGTAACCAATATCAAAACCGATCAAATTATCCTCAGAATGCCTATAACAATAGAGACACAAGACATGTCCCGGAAAACGAGAACAGGTCGACCTGGAGGCCCACAGGACGATCAAACCAGATGGGCCAGAGACAATAATGGTGGGAAACAATTCATCATTTGATGAAGGCTATTTTCTTCCTGCAAAGATACAAAAACAAAATATTACCTTACTGGTCGACACGGGTGCCAATTCGACAATTCTGTGGAAAGACATCCTGGATACATGGCCTGTACAGCAACGCCCAAAGACTATACCTATAAATACAAAGTTAATAACCGTTACCGGAGAAATAGCACCAATTTATGGAAAAGCTAGAGTACTTCTACAAATTGGTACACAATCCTTTGAAATATGGATACTTATAGCAGATATACAAAATGACTGTATCCTTGGAATAGACTTCATACAATCTCAGAATTTTGACATTTTGTTCAGTCAACAAAGTGTGAACCTTAATGGAGAATTAATAAACTGCTTCTCACATGTAAAAGAAGTTAATCGGTTGTGTAGAGTGGCCTTAATGGAGGACGTGGAAATACCGCCAAACACAGAAATGATAGTTACAGGAAGAACTATAGATGCTTTTCAAAAGGACCAGGTAGGGTTAATTGAGAGCAAACCAAATTTCACAGACAAGTATAAGCTTCTACTAGCAAAGGCATTGGTTAAACCTGAAGAAGGACTTGTTCCAATACGACTAGCAAATTTTGAGAATAAACCTACACGCTTACACAGAAACACTGTGATGGCCACCTTGGAAGCAGTTAATCCACCAAAATATGAAAATATAAATTTTGCTAGGTCTGCTCCATGTAGAACAACCAATACAGAATTTCCAGAACACATGCATGAAGTATTTAACAGATGTTCCACGCGAATGACAGCTGACCAGAAAATCAGCTTCAAGGAACTGTTAATAGAATACCAAGATATCTTTTCAAAATCTGAAGATGATATTGGACATACAAACCTGGTGGAATACACCATTGACACAGGAGATGGTAAACCTGTCCGTACACCACCATATAAACTACCCTTGGCAAAACGTCAGATTGCCGAGAAAGAAATAGAAAAATTACTAGACCGAGATCTCATAGAACCTTCTCGAAGCCCTTGGCTCTCTCCAGTTGTTCTGATACCAAAGTCAGATGGTTCCACCCGTGTATGTATAGATTATAGACGGGTAAATGCAAAAGTACAATTTGATGCGCACCCACTACCTAGAGTAGATCAATCCCTAGATGCACTCACAGGGAAATCCTATTTTTCATCCATGGATTGTCGTCAAGCCTATCACCAAGTTAGTGTAACACTGTTGCTGAAAAGGACCGACCAAAGACAGCATTCAGCATCGGCGGAGAAACATATCAGTGGAAAGTGATGCCTTTTGGCATGACCACCTCACCAGCAGTATTTGAACGTTTAATGGAGACGGTCCTCGCCGGACTAACCTACACTATATGTCTCATCTACCTAGATGACCTATTGTGTCATTCAAAGACTTTCCAAGAACATCTGACCCACCTTCGTGAGATGTTCCAGCGACTTAGGGGAGCTAATCTTAAACTTAGCCCAAAGAAATGTTTTTTCTTTCAAAAATCTGTGAGTTTCTTAGGACACAAAGTAAGTGAAGAAGGCATAGAACCATGCCCCGAGAAGATAAAAGCAGTTACTGAGTGGCAACGGCCTAAGAACACCAAACAGGTGCGCTCGTTTATCGGTCTATGTAGTTACTATTGAAAGATGGTTCCCAACTTTGCAACAATCGCAAAACCACTTCGTCAACTGACAGAGCTAAATAGAACATTTACATGGGACGATGCCTGTGAAAACGCATTTAAAACAATGAAACAGCTTTTGACGACAACGCCCATTTTAGCATACCCGAGGGAAGAATTACCTTATAGCTTAGACTGTGACGCATCAAATGTGGGCCTTGGCAGTGTATTAAGTCAAGAACAGGATGGAATAGAGAGAGTTATAGGCTATTACTCGAAATGCTTCTCAAAAACGGAAAGAAAATATTGTACTACTAGAAAGGAACTGTTGGCCATAGTATCGTCAGTAAAGCACTTTCACCACTACATATATGGAGTCCACTTCCGCACAAGAACCGACCACGGATCACTAACCTGGTTACTCAACTTCAAAAACTGCGATGGACAATTGGCTCGCTGGATAGAAGTACTTGGAATCTATGACATGACTATAGAATACCGTGCTGGTAGGGTCCACAACAACTGTGATGCTTTAAGCAGACGACCCTGTTCCGATAACAACTGTCCCCATTGCGATAGAGCAGAAAAGAAATATGATCAAACCACCTTCCCAGTTAGAACATTAATTACCACTGATCCCAAGGACAGTCTTAGCAAAAGTGACACAAGCAAGTCAACTACAAAGACAAGTACAACCACAGACGACGAACAGCCTAGTACAAGTCATGAACCAGAAATAAACACCCCGTCAGATCCAAATGACATTGAGATCACAGATATAGAAGACATCTGTCAAATATACCTCATTTTGTGATAAGTTTATACTTCGTAGAGAATCAGAGATGGTTGGCTTTTTATGGTGTGTTACGTGTAACCATGTTAACGGGAATAGGAGAGAAGTATTTTGTTTAAATTATTATTTCTTGCAAGTTCATTGAAGTAAATATGACTTGTTTTAATAGGGTCTTACCCTGATGCATATTATGCACCCTTTTTGTCGAGCGAGACTATGAAATCCTTGTAGAGGTTATTGGAGTCATTGATATGACTGAGATTTTAAGTTGGAGTACTTATATGAGGCGTTGATTTAGTCATTGGTATGACTGATATTTTAAGTTGAAGTACATCAGACATGGATGGCTTTTTATGGTGTGTAACTAAGTTAACGGGAATAGGAGAGAAGTATTTTGTTTAAATTATTATTTCTTGCAAGTTCATTAAAGTAAATATGACTTGTTTTAAAAGGGTCTTACCCTGATGCATATTATGCACCCTTTTTGTCGAGCGAGACTATGAAATCCTTGTAGAGGTTGTTATTGTCATTGATATGACTGATATTGTAAGTTGAAGTATACTTATGTGAGAAGTTGATGTCCAGATATTAGCTGATGTTGTTATCATTTCTGGACCGAATAATAAAGGGTCTTACCCTGCTACCGTTCCTTGTCTTCACTGGAAACATAAGACATGGGTCGACTAATTGCTGAAATGAAAGTTAGAATGTGTGAAATTTTATCATACATGATATAAATATTAGAGAGATGCTAATATATTTCTTTAGTTATAACTATTATATTTTTCTTTAACATGATGTTGTTTTATTGTCAAAATGAGGCGAGATAAGGATAGACGTTATATTACCTGCCGGTAGTGTTGGCTTCAGGTTTGAGATTAATGAAAAATGGCAAGAGTGGTTTCTAATAGTTCAGAGTGTTATGCACGATTGATGTTTACCTACCCGCTGGTAGAGTATGTTACACTGTAACAGCATGCAGACTAATAAGAGAAAGATGCACGTATTTATTATTTTATACACCATGCTTTTGTAAATGTGTTCATGTTTAATATAATGTTCTTGTTTTATGCAAAGTTTTATTCACATCATAGTCATACATTGTTAACCATTGATAGACATGATATTAAAAATATTACCTCTAATAATTTTAAAGATAAATATTCTTCACCATGAAGAGCTTTGTTTAGTATTAAACACTTATTGCTAAAATTTTCCATTGCCAAATTGTTGAGATTTTACCAAAATCGCAATAGGGTATAAAAATGTGTGTTACTTGATTTTCATTGATTGGTTCTTTAATAAAATAAAAATATCTGACAGAGCAGAGGACGATAATATTCAAGATTCTACTTTGAAAGATAGATGTATTGAATCAGCTGCCTACATGTACAGGAAATGTAGTGTTTTCAAAAAAAAATATCACTCTGTAAATACCTTAGTTTTTGCAGTAAACTTGCTAGAATATCTATGGTAAAGTGTGAGTCTATCGCCTACACAAAATTAGATGTGTGTCAATTTTATGATCACGGATTGGTCGGTTAACATAGTTTGTTGATGTTTATTAAGAATTCGAACATGTAATGATGTAAATATGTAATGTCAGATTCACAATAATTAGTCTCGCTACGAGTGTCTCACTCTACCATACCGCAATTAACAACATTCACTCTTACACTAGTTCCTCTGATGTATATTAAATTGTATATATTATTCAATCAGTAATTTACTTTTATTGAAGAAAAACGAAGTGATCTCCCTTTGTTCTGATACTGATAGGTGTTATGTTACGAACAATTAAATTGTTTTCATAAACAGAACCGGCTACTTACCTGTAGATATACGTACCTTTATTTCTACTGATTCAGAGACTGAATCCCTTTTTGGGGGGAGGTGCAATGTAACGGCGATCACATTCATTCTTCTTCATTGTATCATGTATGCTGCATGTTGTGATAAAAATCGAACTTGTCAAGTGCACCAGAAATCACAAGCCATAATCCAACTTTAAATGCCATGTCAGGTATTTAGTCCGATCTCGTTCAGTAACCCAACCCTTCCCCTGTCCCCTTCCACGATCCACTTATCCGATAAAGCTCTTTTAGAAGCCAGAAAGACGAAATCATTTGGCCTGAAGAACCGTCCGTTCTCGCCATGCTCCTAATTGACGGGATGCTCGATTTGCCTACTGTACATACGCCGGAGCAGGAGCAGAACAAGCACTTAATCGAGTAACTCGCTTCGAAGACGCCCGAACGGCGGAGCAAAGCGTCGGACGTCGCCGAAGTACGTTCCGAGTGGCGTTCGGGACGTTACGGGACCTACCGAGCGGCGGAGCAACTGCAACGTCACAACTGAAGTCGTGACGTCATCAACTAGTATAAATACGGGGGAGAAATCTGCTCCGTTGTCAATCTCTGGCCTTAACTTATAGAGTCTACACCGAACGTATATATATACAGATGTGCTCCAGCTCCAGCTCCCGCTCCCTCAAGAGACATATGGACGACGAGGTGAATATTAACACAGCCCAAAGGCTAATATAAAGAGACCTTTGAGTTTCTGTCGAAGCCTACAGTTCCCACTCATCCCCCATCCCCACCCCCTGGGTCCCATACTTCTTTATACAAGGAAGTGATTTCTGGTGCGCACATTCTTATAGTTTGCTATGCTCTATAGTAATAGAGTTGTATAGACACAGACATATTAATAGGTATGTGGCATAAATATGAACAACATTTACTGGTTTAATAAATCTATTTACATCCTGTACTGATAATATATATGTCATAGACTGATAAATAAACACAACAGTTTATGTGGAAATACTGATTCTGGTATTCATTTCAATCCAACTTACAAGCAGTATACAAATGTGAAAATACACAAGCAAGCTGAACACAACTTTGAAAGTAAGCGTCAACACTGAGCGAACCCCCCATGTTGTGTCGTGACGGCAGGGTCACGGCGTAACAATATGAATCTGAAACCCATGTTTGTGGTTGTATTTGTATTTGGGCTGAAACCCATAATGCTTCCAGATTGCCTCCAGTCTCTTTAATATAAGTCATTAGGGTAAAGGTAATTAAGGGATAACAAAGACACGGACAGAGTTTATTTTTAATTATGCATATGTATAGTGATAAAGTTAGAATCAATAACCTACTGCTATTTAGTTTGTCATTATTATGAAAAATAATACAGTTCGTCCTAAGAAATGATGTGATGTACAACAAATGAATTAAATAAATGTGTTTTTCATCATGCATATGTGTAGTTAAAGTCAATAACATAATGGTGTGTAGTTTGCTAAATGTGTTTGGCAAAACACTTACAAGTCGAAAACCAACGGATACACAAGTGGCCGGGTCGTTTTCTTCATTAAGTAATGTGAAAGACAATACAGTTCCTCTTTAGAAATAAAGTGATTTGCGAAACCAATACATAAATTAATTTTATTTTTAATCCTGCATAATTATAGTTAAAATCAACAACATATTGTTGAATAACACGTTTGCTAAATGTGTTGACCAAAACACTAGAGTGTGCTTGCCTAAAGTCGAGAATCAACAGCTACACAAGTGGCCGGGTCATGCTCTTCGATGTCGTAAGTCAATGTGATTAATACAGTTCGTCTTTATAACTGAACATATTTAGTAAACTTTACCCTCTTTCTGCATCTACTAATGGGGCCTTTACACAGGATGGCGACCTTTGCGCCTCCCGTGTGCGACCATAAAAGTTGCCAGGTCGTCGTTGGAGGCTCAAAGGAGTCGGAATGATTGCCTAGGTCGTTCAAAGGTGGTACACAGGAGGTTCAGACATCGCCATGGACGCCATGGTCGCCGTGAATTTTTGAACATGTTCAAAACAGTCGCACAAAGGTCGCCGAGGAGGTTGGTTGCTCAAAGGTGGCTCAAAGGAGGCAGAAGGGAGGCACAAGCATTACCGTGGTTGCTGAATGGAGGCACAGTTGTCGCCCAATTGTCGCCAGGTAATAGATGCGTTCTGCTGCAAATTTTCCCGTCAATCTGGGCGATGCTTCTGCCTCCCTTGTGCCTCCCTTGTGCCTCCTTTGGACGACCAATAGCGTGCATTGAACGATGACTGTGGCGACCGCTGTGCCTCCATTCGGCGACCACGGCAACCCTTGAGCCACCATGGCAATGCTTCTGCCTCCCTTCTGACTCCTTTGAGCTACTGTAGTGCCTCCTCAGCGTGCCTATAAATAGAGGGCTGGTACCTGCAGTGTTTCATTGTGTTTGCAGACGCTGAATGATGTTCATCCTTCTTCTAAGGACAGCAATAGCCATCTGGTTCACCAGCAGTGCTTGGTGACCTTGTAAGTTGGCAGTATGCAAGAGGAGTTGGTTGTTCATCCCAAACTCTTTATCTTCTGGAGATGTTCTCACTTTGGCAGCTAGGATGAAAGTGATGGAAAAGCGCCAAAATCAGGGCATATATATACACAGGCACTCCAGGTTGCCCAGCAGTCGCCAGGGGTCGCCCAAACAATGCTCAAGGGTCGCCTAGGAGGCAAAAGCATGGCTGAATGGTCGTCCAGTGATCGCCGTTAGTTGCCGTTGATGGCACAGAGGAGGCACAGAGGAGGCTCAATGGTTGCCCAAACATTGCTCGGGAGTCGCCTATGTAGCCTATAATCGCGTTGGTTGCCGTAGGTTGCACAGGGTAAGCACAGGGGAGGCAGGTAGGTGGCTCAGTGGACGCACAGGTCGTTCGTAGATCGCCATGAAAATGCCCGAAAATTGCATTTTTGGTGGTTCAAGGGAGGCACAAGGATCGCTGGAGCAGTTACATAGAAACAAGATTTTCTGGGTTTAGGCGACCATTGAGCGTCCTGGCCATTTTTTGGTCGCTCAAAGGTGGCACAAAGGTCGCAGCCCTGTGTAAAGGGGCCTTAATCGTGTGTGGAAATGGTGTCATTTTCTATTCATCCACGCATGCAAGGAAATCTCATCAAATCCTGACTGTATACTATTGAAGTTGGATCGTCTCCAAAAGATATGGAAGTCGCGTTTGCAATTGCGAAAAGTCCACAATCGGTTATTCCTTCCTGCTGCTGAACATTCATTAGATTTATTTCAACGTTTTTTCCGTGATATTTTCTGATAGTGACTGCAAACTGTGTGCTTATGTTTCCCTTTGTCTTCGAGTCATACAATTCCACTGGTCCTTTTATGTTGGTCGACGCCAGTGTATGCCAGTGGTTATCGTTCACGTGCATTATTTGAACATACGGTGTATTTGTTCCTTCAACTGACCCAACCGTTACAGTGTCTTTCAACCCACTTATCTCCGGGAACTGATTTTTCAGCATATGTTGTGCTGCCCAAATATGTTTATCAAAACCATTCCGTCGTTCAACTGCTTTCTGTCCTCTTTTAGTATATGAAGAGTATCGCCTTCTATGTTGCAGCACGTCTTAGATGGGTGGCAGTGACTGGAACATGTCATGCTGTTTTTCACACAGAAGCAACTCTTCAAGCATCGTCCCTTGCACATACATTTTTTTCTTGTACTTTTGTTCTGATTTTCAATCCTGGATGCCTCTCGGAGGCTGATCAGTTTAATATTTGTGCATTGAAAGTCATAAGTTTGCTCAAATGACATTAAATCGCTTGCTCTGTACCAATTCTGCAATACTCCGTGTTTTGACTGTATCTTATAAGTTTCGCCTCTGACCTCCAAGAATTTCGCCCGTAGTCGTGGCTTATCTGTAGATGACCTGTCTATCTTTGGCACTTTAACTGTTACCGTATCACCAACACTGAAAATATTAAATGTTACACGTTGTCGCTTGGAGTATTTTAGTTTCATGCTCTCAGCGTTCTTTCTGTAATTTTCTTCGGTTTCTTGTCTTATTTGTGCGTGTTTTGATATATTCTCATGAGTAACGTCGTGAGCTGTACTAGCTACATTTTCGATTTCATTATCAGCTATATTCTCATCAGTTACGTCGTGAGATGCGCTAATTAATTGTTCGAGTTCAGTGTCTGTGCTTTCAGATTCAGCCATATGCGCTGTCTCAGAATGTTCATTTACATCTTTAACTAACACCTCAGGAACGTCACTTGTCACACTATCTGATGTTTCAAGTACAGTCGGTTGTTCTGTTTTTTGATCAGGTGTTGCGTGTACAGGTGGCACAGTGGAATTCAGTTTTCTTTTTCGTGGTTGTGGTGTTGGTATCTGTATCATTTCAGTACGCTCAGGCTTCTTTGAAAGTAACTTCGTATTTGCTTTGTTACATACACTATCAACAAACTGTTGCACTAAATGTTTATGTTCATCCATAGTGAACGGTCACTTAGAATAACTGTAATCATTTTTTGAACCAAATTAACATATACCATATGAAATGCCAATCAAACTTTAGAGTTAATTTCGATTCAACAAATAGAAACGACCTATCTAATTATTCTCACATATTATGCAATAGGACATAGTTATTTGTGTCGGTTTTCTTTTGATAAACAGATTGAAGTTAATTATATTATCAATGCAAATACAATGCCTTTATTATTAAACATCTATGAATACTAATTGATTTTAGAAGTGTGACACAACTATTAAAACTGGCCAAACTTTAACTACTTACGGCTTATGTCGGTAAAACGTAATTACATGATTGTTTCTGTTATGTTTCATAAATGGGCTATTAATGCACTATAAATAAAATGTATTGTCATTCAATCTCGTTACAAAAAAAAAAATAACTCAATTGAATTTTTTAACCAAATAGTATGTAATATAGTAAAAAAAATATGTGCTTTATTGTTTGAAGTTTAGGACTTCAAATTTTTTTGTTAATAATTAAGTTCATGTAAATCATACACGATACTAAACTATGAAACACATTTATATTTTCGTCACAGATGGATAAAGCAAATAAGCAGATGAAAATAGAAAATAAATAGGGTTCAAAATTTCAGATCCCAACACAAATTCTTACTTTGCGCAGAACATTATCAAATTGCGCAGAGGCACTTTATGTATGCTTTATATGTTTTAATCCCTTGCGCAATTCCGGAATAGTCCTGCACAATTCCGGAATCGTTGCGCAAAGTAAGAATTCTTACTTTGCGCAGAGCAATTCCGGAATCGTCCATATTCTTACTTTCGTAGAACATCCATACTCGGGTTGAATTTGCAGCAAATCATTAATATGTGACACTTTAACATTGGTGTCTATGGGGAAAATTATTAGTGGTTTCATAACGAGCATTCGTCAATATACAGCTGATGGCTCGTTAAAGGTGAACATTGCCCACATTTTTACCGGCATCCTTGAAGGACAATGTGAATGGATGAACTTGAATGAATGAACTTGACGTATGTTAAAAAACAAAAACATTTTCATGATATTTTCTAACAGTTTAAAACTATGTTATGTTTTTATGTTATATTGAAAAATCGTTCTCATCAGTTCATTATGAATCTGACACTGGATCTGACACTGGGGTCCAATCTGGACCCTCCGCAGGGGTCACATATTTTACATAAGACTTATATAGCAAAAAAACTTAAAACATCTTTTCTGAAACCACAAAGTATAGCGCCGTCATATAGTGCATGTAGCATAATCGAGTCCTATGTCCTAACCCGGGGTTACAGTTGTACAAAGAGTTGTATAGGAGAATCTTTAAGAAAATTCATCTCTGAAACTGCAAGCACTATACGTTTAAGAGTATGAGCTCTATATGTTTAATGGTATGCATTTACGATTTTACAGAGCTGAGTTCTTGAGTATTTTACCGAGTTTTTGAGTATTTTACTAACACTTTCTTTTACAAAAACACCCTCATATAAACCTCTCATAAATTGATATGGTCATTTAACCAAGTGTGTACAACTTGTGACAGTGCTTAGAGTCTTTGACTTGAGATCCCTTGCCCCTGATGCTGTAGGTTCGATCCATCAGGGGCCTAGGCATCTGTATGTGATGAAGCTATCCAGCTGGCTTGCGGAACGTCGGTGGTTTTACGGTGCCCGCCCGCCCGTACACGAAAATTGCCAGGAGGGGCACCTGGGGTCTTCCTCCACCAATGGAAGCTGGAAAGTCGCCATATGACCTTAGGTGTTGGTGCGACTATAAAATCCAATTCAATCAATCAAATGGTGACCCTGTGATAAAATTAGACACCACCCTGTGGTTCATAGAACAAGATAAATACAGGAAACTCATTAAAACATCTTCTCTGGAACTACATGACCTAGAGCTCTAATATTTTGCATGTATCAAAAGCTTATGTTCCTCTACCAAGTTTGTTCAAATTGCGATACTAGGGTCAAACTCGGCACCGTCTCAGTTTTCACATGTTTTACATAGACTGCACTACCAAGGTTGAGCAATGAAAAGGTGCACCTCATTTAGTACCACCTGATGACCGTACATTTTCAGAAGAGCCTACTGAATGCATTATGGGATTCACTTAACAATTGGAATAACAATAGCTTACTTCAGCCTTTGCTCAGATGAGCTAAAACAACACACACACACACACACACACACACACACACACACACACACACGTGTTTAGCCTTTTTTGTCTAAAACTGAGAGAATAAGCTAGTTCCCTCAGAAGTCTATATTATTCATAGGCAAATATTTACAAACATTTCGAATTTGCCCCGACACATCCAATTTACATCCAATACCCCCAGGACCTTATTTGCGTTTAGTCGTAAAGATACAAGATACGTTAATGTCGGTGAGGCGTTAAGGCATTCCACAACCCTTCTCACCAATAACATATATCGACTCGACCGCAGGCTCTGTTCACTTAACTTAAAGACATTCTACAACCCTATAAATATTTTCCTTACCATAATTTTAAAACACACAAACAGGCATAAGCTGCATGCTTTGCGCGTATAACGTTTTGAAAGAGGCCTGGCAAAATAGTGTACGATGTTGGTATACGGTATACGGTATATCTGGGCTGATCATATAAAGCCCCGGGTATATGGTGTTGGTCAATAGTTCACTTCTGTGGGTCAAAAGTCATTCCCTTGGATGAATAGTTTTAACCATTGACCTCATCAAAGTTGTAGAGTATTTGTTTAATGGTTACCGTCATAAATTTGACCGTTCTCAAGTGTGTGTGTGTGTGTGTGTGTGTAATTCTAAGGTTTATAGTCCGTCCGCCAACGAACACGTCAAGGTATACCTGACGCGATGGGCACAATAGAGTCTGGACTTTTGACCGTTCTCAATGAATTTTCAATGAAATTAATGATTTTTGCTGATATGATTAAACTATATTTTGTCTTGTTTGTAAAAATTTATAAAATTGCTTAGTATTGATCGAGATATTTTCAAATAAGTTAGGGGTCTAGTTAGAACTTTTGCTCAGTATATAAGCACCACGTACCACTTCTTTTACATAATAATCGGATAATGGGTATCGTATATAAGAATAATTTATGTATATACATGATGAGGTCAATAGAGTATTTTTATGTCGAGATCACGTCAAGTTATTCTGTGTTTTCGTGCGTAGCCAAATAAATGTGAAGGTACTGTCAGACATGGTCTTCTATTAATCGTGTAGATTATCGATTTGTTGAGACCGTGTCCGTTCGTCCGTGTGCCTGTGCGTCCGATTTTCATTTATCTTTTCTTCATTTCTTGCAGGAATTTCACCAGAATGTTCCTTAAATGCATCTAACATCATGTGAAAAATGTCGGGATCTCTTGAGATGAAATACAGGTCACGTCCGGTCTCCGCTACAGGTCACGTCCGGTCTCCGCTACGACATGCGTATCTTGCTCCTTTATTGCAGGATTTTTTTCACTAAACTATACCAGAATATTTCTTATATGCAACTAACATCATGAGCAATATTTCGGGGTGCTATGACCTACTTTCGACGAAATATAGTTCACGTCCGCTTCGACATGCGTATCTTGCTTCTTTCTCGCAAACTTTACCACAATGTTCCATTTCAGAAAAAGTCCCATATCAATATCACTTACAGTTTTCAAGAAGTAGTCGCTACAAACTTGTTTTTAACAAGAGGTCAATGACCTTGAAGCTCTACTGATTGATTTAGATTTCAGGAAGTAGTCGCTACAAACTGTTTTTTTGAAAATCTATTTTTAGCCGTGGTGGCCATCTTGAATTTCCGGCCGACCTGAAATTTTGCTAGGATCAATTAGACATCAAGAGCAACATTCCTGTGAAGTTTCATGAAAATCCGTCAAGTAGTTTCAGAGGAGTAGTCGCTACAAGTTTTCATTATATAACTCTATGTAAACAAAGATGGCCACTGACAGCCATGTTTAACATTGAATCAAAATAATGTTCGACTCGGATAACCATCATGTCATGCTGATCATTTTAGAAAAAGTCCCATATCAATATCTCTTATAGTTTCAAGAAGTAGTCGCTACAAACTTATTTTTTAAAAATCTATTTTAAGCCATGGCGGCCATCTTGAATTTCCGGCCGACCTGAAATTTTGCTAAGATCAATTAGACATCAAGAGCAACATTCGTGTGAAGTTTCATGAAAATCCGTCAAGTATTTTCAGAGGAGTAGTCGCTACAAGTTTTCATTATATAACTCTATGTAAACAAAGATGGCCACTGGCAGCCATGTTTAACGTCGAATCAAAATAATGTTCGACTCGGATAACCATCATGTCATGCTGATCATTTTAGAAAAAGTCCCATATCAATATCTCTTATAGTTTTCAAGAAGTAGTCGCTACAAACTTATTTTTTTAAAAATCTATTTTTAGCCGTGGCGGCCATCTTGAATTTCCGGCCAACCTGAAATTTTGCTAGGATCAATTAGACATCAAGAGCAACATTCCTGTGAAGTTTCATGAAAATCCGTCAAGTAGTTTCAGAGGAGTAGTCGCTACAAGTTTTCATTATATAACTCTATGTAAACAAAGATGGCCGCTGGCAGCCATGTTTAACGTCGAATCAAAACGATTTTCGACAAGGACCAACATCATGTCATGCTGATCATTTTAGAAAAAGTCCCATATCAATCTCTCTTATAGTTTTCAAGAAGTAGTGGCTACAAATTTATTTTTTAAAAATCTATTTTTAGCCGTGGCGGCCATCTTGAATTTCCGGCCGACCTGAAATTTTGCTAGGATTAATAAGACATCAAGAGCAACATTCCTGTGAAGTTTCATGAAAATCCGTCAAGTAGTTTCAGAGGAGTAGTCGCTACAAGTTTTCATTATATAACTCTATGTAAACAAAGATGGCCGCTGGCAGCCATGTTTAACGTCGATTCAAAACAATTTTCGACAAGGACCAACATCATGTCATGCTGATCATTTTAGAAAAAGTCCCATAGCAATATCCCTTAGAGTTTTCAAGAAGTTGTCGCTACAAACTTGTTTTTTAAAAACCTATTTTTAGATTTGGCGGCCATCTTGGATTTCACATCTACATGAATTTTTGCTAGGATCAACTAGACTTCATGGGCAACATTTCTGTAAAGTTTCATGAAAATCTATTCAGTAGTTTCAGAGGAGTAGTCGCTACAAAAAAAAAGTTAACGGACGGACAGACAGACGGACGGACGGACAGACGGACGGACGACGGACGCCGCACCACGGCATAAGCTCTGCTGATCTCTGATCAGTAGAGCTAAAAATGTCTGTTTAGCCGTGGTGGCCATCTTGAATTTCCGGCCGACCTGAAATTGTGCTAGGATCAATTAGGCATCAAGAGCAACATTCCTGTGAAGTTTCATGAAAATCCGTCAGGTAGTTTCAGAGAAGTAGTCGCTACAAATATTTACTATACAAACTCTAGGCCACTGGCGCCCATGTTTAATGTAGAATCAAAATAATTTTCGACAAGAATCAACATCATGTCATGCTGATCATTTTAGAAAAAGTCCCATATCAATATCATTTACAATTTTTAAGAAGTAGTCGCTACAAACTTTTTTTTTTAAATCTGTTTTTAGCCATGGCGGCCACCTTGAATTTCCGGCCGACCTAAAAAAAGATCTGGGATCAATTACACATCAAGAGCAACATTCCTGTGAAGTTTCATAAAAATTCGTCAAGTAGTTTCAGAGGAGTAGTCGCTACAAGTTTTTACTATATAAATCTATTTAAACAAAGATGACTGCTAGCGGCCATGTTTAAAGTCGCATCGAAATAAATTGTGACAAGGATCAACATCATGTCATGCTGATCATTTTAGAAAACGTCCTATATCAATATCACTTACAGTTTTCAAGAAGTAGTCGCTAAAAATTTATTTATTTTAAATCTATTTTTAGCCGTGGCGGCCATCTTGAATTTCCGGCCAGCCTGAACATTTTCTAGGATCAACTAGACATCAAGAGCAACATTCCTGTGAAGTTTCATGAACATCCGTCAAGTAGTTTCAGAGGAGTAGTCGCTACAAGTTTTTACTATATAACTGATGGCCACTGGCAGCCATGTTTGACGTCGAATCAAAAAGATTCATGTCATGCTGATCATTTTAGAAAAAGTCCCATATCAACATCACTTTTAGTTTTCAAGAAGTAGTCGCTACAAACTTGTATTTTAAAAATCTATTTTTAGCTTTGGCGGCCATCTTGGATTTCACATAAACATGAATTTTTGCTTGGATCAACTAGACTTCATGGGCAACATTTCTGTAAAGTTTCATGAATATCCATCCAGTAGTTTCAGAGGAGTAGTCGCTACAAATAAAGGTTTACGGACAGACGGACAGACAGACGGACGGACGGACGACGCACCACGGCATAAGCTCTGCTGATCTCTGATCAGTCGAGCTAATGAAGGCCCCATCGTCTTAACGAGGCAAAATATAGCATTTTTAACTAAATCAAGGGCCATAACTCCGCTGTTACTGGTCCGATCTGGTTGGTTTTCGAACTTGTCCGAGCTATCATTGACATTAACAATCTGGTAAAGTTTGGTAAAGATCGGATAAAAAATGAACGCCCTATCGTCTTATCGAGGCAAAATGTAGCATTTTTAACCAAATCAAGGGCCATAACTCCGCTGTTACTGGTCCTATTTGGCTGTTTTTCGAACTTGTCCGAGATTTCATTGACATTAACAATCTCATAAAGATTGGTAAAGATTAGATGAAAAAACAAGAGGCCCAAGAGGGCCTGTGGACGCTCTACTGGCTCTAGATAAAGTTTATGTGTAAGGGGTCATAACTCTTTCAAATATCGTTCAACCAGAACATGGTGATGATATACGCAACTAGGCTTGGTACTGATTGTCCCTGACAAGTTTCGTTGAAATTCAGCCAGAGGTTCAGGAGAACTAGTCTGTACAAAGTAAGTGTATTAAAACCTTTAAGGGGTCATAACTCTGCCAAAATTCATTCAACCACAACACGGCAATGACAGGTGCAACTAGGCTTGGTACTGATCATCCCCATCAAGATTCGTTGAAATCCAGCAAGGAGTTCAGAAGAGACTAATCTGGACAATGTTTGGCTATTAAAACCTTTAAAGGGCCATAACTCTGCCAGAAATAATTCAACACAAATATTGCGACGATAAGCACAACTAGGCTTGATACTGATCATCCTTGTCAAGTTTCGTTAAAATCCAGTTCAGGAGAACTAGCCCGGAAAATGTTTGTGTATCAAAAAACTTTAAAGGGCCACAACTCCACCAAAAATCTGTTAACCGGAATGCCACGATGATATGCACAACTATGCTTGCTGCTGATCATCCCTGTAAAGTTTCGTTGAAATGTGGGGAGGCGTTCAGGAGAACTAGTCCAGACAAAGTTTGTGTATTAAAACCTTTAAAGGGCCATAACTCTGCCAAAAATCATTCAACCGAAATGATTTGCACAACTATACCTGATACTGATCATCCTTGTCAAGTTTCGTTAAAATCCAGCCAGGTGTTCAGGAGAACTAGTCCAGACAAAGTTTGTGTATTAAAACCTTTAAAGGGACTCCACCAAAACCATTCAACGATATGTACAACTAGGCTTGATACTGATCATCCTTGAAAATCTTCACTGAAATCTGGCCAAATGAAGGCCCTTTCTTCTTAATATGAGACCAAAATATAGCATATTTCAGAAAATCAAGGGCCATAACTCCAGTGTAAATGGTCCAATCTGGCTGGTTTTGAAACTTGTTGGAGCTTTCATTGATAGTAACAATCTGGTAAAGTTTGGTAAAGATGAAAAATAAAGGCCCTATCGTAGTATTAACGAGGCAAAATATAGCATATTTAACTAAATCAAGGGCCATAACTCCGCTGTTACTGGTCCGATCTGGTTGACCCTATCGTCTTAACGAGGCAAAATATAGCCTTTTTAACTAAATCAAGGGCCATAACTCCGCTGTTACTAGTCCGATCTGGCTGGTTTTTGAACTTATCCGAGCTTTCATTGATTATAACAATCTGGTCAAGTTTGGTAAAGATCGGATGAAAAATGAAGGCCCTATTGTCTTAATGAGACAAAAGTTAACGACGGACGGAAGACGGACAACTCGCCATCCCATAAACTCTGCTGGCCCTTGGCCAATAGAGCTAAAAATGAAGGTCCTATCGTCTTGAGACAAAAGTTAACGACGGACGACGGACAACTCGGCATCACATCATGATAAAATGAACATGAATTTGGGGGGGATTCTGCCCCTCTGCCTACTCCTCCAAAGGGATCTGCAGTGGCCCTAATTTTTGCCCCGTGACCAAACGGGGCCCCCGGGAACCACTCGTGGCGTCAATGTATAGATCGCCATTGCTAAAACATATGTTGCGCAAGAACCCGTGTGGTCACAGGAACTGGTCACTTTTAATTTTTGCCTTCTATTATTATAATTGTCTATAAAGGACTTTAATGGGAAATTTTGGGAAATGCTGGTGTTCTTTTTCAGAGGTCAAGCAGACGTTCGAAACAATCTCAGTTACATGCACACTATATACTAACATGTGCAGAAATAAATTTCCTATCCAACAATACCTTTCTTCCTACGATCCCTTGTAAATTCCCTGAGATATCCGAGTTCAAAGTCACCAAAGTGCAATTTCAAGCTGCTCGTCGTTTGTCTATGTCCCCTATGTAAACAAATGAAATTTACCGAAAATCAGGTGTCCGTTAATTCCGTTAATTTCGGCGCAGTATTCCAGCTTCAAATCACAACCAATTCACTAAAGTAAAGAACCGATACGTAAATAAATCCATATTTTATCAGTTTGCATAGTCCGTATCACGAGAAAGTCACATAACAAGTATTTCGCCACTTGCTATCGGCACTAGCAGCTATGGTAAGTATTTTTACTTTTTAATATTATTCTTGAATATATTAGAAAATACGTTTGTGCTTATCCATAACACTATTATAATCAATAATAGTGTTATGGATAAACACAAGCGTATTTAATAATATATTCAAGAATAATTTTAAAAAGTATTTTGTTTTACCATAGCTGTTAGGTTCGCATTATGACGTCATTCGGCCCCGTAATTCATTTGAAAATGGCGGTTTCATTTGTAAAGTCTGCTAGTGCCGATAACAAGTGGCGAAATACTCGTTGTTGTGTGACTTTCTCGTGATACGGACTATGCAAACTGATAAAATATGGATTTATTTACGTATCGGTTCTTTACTTTAGTGAATTGGTTGTGATTTGAAGCTGGAATACTGCGCCGAAATTAACGGAATTAACGGACACCTGATTTTCGGTAAATTTCATTTGTTTACATAGGGGACATAGACAAACGACGAGCAGCTTGAAATTGCACTTTGGTGACTTTGAACTCGGATATCTCAGGGAATTTACAAGGGATTGTAGGAAGAAAGGTATTGTTGGATAGGAAATTTATTTCTGCACATGTTAGTATATAGTGTGCATGTAACTGAGATTGTTTCGAACGTCTGCTTGACCTCTGAAAAAGAACACCAGCATTTTCCAAAATTTCCCATTAAAGTCCTTTATAGACAATTATAATAATAGAAGGCAAAAATTAAAAGTGACCAGTTCCTGTGCGTGTGGTTATCCGGTATAGAATAGGGATAGGACCCCACCCTAGCCAGTGTTCATTTTTTGTTTTGGTCATGCTCATTAAATGTCATCAGGACCCTGCGTGTAATTGTGGGAACGTCGCTCCATCGTAAATGGGGTGTTTTCTATAGAATGTGCAGCAACTCTTGTTTTACAAGTTAAATGCTCCATATTTGATATCTCTCTCTGTCTCTGTGTGTGCGTGCGTGCGTGTGTGTTTCTAAGGATTATAGTCCGTCCACCAAGCAAGCGACAGGCGTTCTACCCGACGGTCATAGGTACAATTGAGTCTGGACTTCCGTAAGAATGGAGGATGAGCCTGGCATATTTATACCTGTTTGGTGTCAAATAACCATTCTTGCGTTGGTGTGCAATCAATCATCAAAGCGTTGGCTATTCTAGTTAAATGAAATGCATTGACAAGATACACTAGGTTACTCTTCGAGACATTTATTCTTCATGAGTGGAGATTATCAAAGAACAGGTGAATTGAAACCTACACCAAGGTGCTTCCTCAGCGTACATATAAACAACACAATTCTAAAGTATCACATAGCATTATTCAAAAGTAATCCCCTAACACAATGCATGTCAAATGCAAGAAACGTTGGCCATGATGACAAAACACCCAGGTTAGTGGGACAGATCAGTGTTGCAGTGCTGTTAAAGGCAGCAGTGCAAAATTATATAGCATATAGCACAAAACAGTTTGCTGCAGCACTGGTGCATAATATATAGAACATGAATCTGTCTCACTAACCCGAGTCATAAACGTTAATGACGCCAAAGGTAACTGAAACAGACCAGTGTAATATTGGGTCAACAGTGCAATTTGATCATGTTACTGCGTGTGAAACAGGTGCAACTACCACACTAATCTGTCTTGTTTACCTGGGTATCATACACTCATTAAGAAAGTTACATGATGACCTGATTATTTAATATTTTCTAAATGTTTTAAATATACCAAATCAAGGTAGAGAAAATATTTGCAATTTACTACTATAACAAATAACTACACATGATGCAAGTCAATGGATATTTACATTATTGTGTTTGTGATATCGACACCCATGCAGTACTACTGCAAGGACCAGTTTATTGGTGAAAATATGTGATTCAGAATGTTTACATGATCATCACAATGCGACATCTCAACTTTAACCCCATGAACATAGAACTAGGTACAAATTCCACCTTCTAGCAAACTTTTACTAGAAAGAGTTCACTCATTTTTTGTGTGATAACTTTTGTAGCATACTTAATACATTAACGTTACATATACATTCACATCGTTTAGTTCAAGACCGTTTGTATTTAGCTATAACTGTAACTGCACTGGATAGTGCTGTAAGTATACTGACCGTCAATAAAAACACATCATTAACTCCTTATTATGTTCAGTTTCATTATTCGAAAACCATGGTAGGCTTTCATGACAATATTTACCTTGTCAGTTAACAGTGTTTACTATGGATAAAATTAAAACTTTTCCACTAAATTTCAAGCTCGTAATAAATTCCCATTGGTTTTATTGGCATTTTTATTGTTTGACTTCTGGCAGTATTATGCAATAAATGTTTCCGAGAAAATGGTTTCTTTGTGCGATGTAACTGAAGAAAACCGAAACTGCACTTTATTACGTGGAATGCAATAAATCCAGATATGCAGGTCCCATGCCTTACGTTTTAACTTTTAAAAGTATTTGTTTTTCAGGTGCGTTTTCACTGACCGTGAGTATATCATGACACCCAAACAGAACTTTGGAACAACGGCTAAAACATAGGGTCGCTCAGGTGAACACATAACCTAAATGGAATGCTACTTTTATCTGATCAAAGTTGACAAATACTTTCTATTATTGTCTTTTGTCTTTTTACTGTCTTGCATAATCTGAATAGTAAATCATTCCCAGTCCATATTATATACTTCTCAAAATTCTCTATTATTGTCTTTTTACTGTATCGCATAACCTGAACAGTAAATGATTCCCAGTCCATATAATATACTTCTCAAAATAATTTAAGGACCATGTTTAAACTTTGGTCATTTTTTTATTTTTTTAAAGTGCTGTAATTTACAGGGTCGCCTTTTCAAGGTCAGGGAATTTTAAACAAGAGGCCCAAGAGGGCCTGTGAACGCTCTACTGGCTAACATCGCTCTTATAACATCAATGAAGCGAGCGACTGCCATTTACGTTTTTTTGAAAGTTTCGGGCAAAAAACAGCTTTTTAACTAAATCAAGGGCCATAACTAAAGAATCTGGTAAAGTTTGGTAAAGATCAGATGCAAAATGAAGGCCATACCGTATTAACGAGGCAAAATATAGCATTTTGAACTAAATCAAGGGCCATAATTCCGATATGAATGGTTTTTGAACTTGTTCAAATTTCATTGATATTAACAATCTGATAAAGTTTGGTAAAGATCGGATGAACAATGAAGCAAACTTGTTCGAGCTTTCAATGACATTAACAATCTGATAAAGTTTGGTAAAGATCGGATGAACAATAAAGCCCCTATCGTCTTAACGAGGCAAAATATAGCATTTTTAACTAAATCAAGGGCCATAACTCCGCTGTTACTGGTCCGATATGGCTGGTTTTCGAACTTGTTCGAGCTTTCAACGACATTAACAATCTGATACATTTTGGTAAAGATCGGATGAACAATGAAGCCCCTATCGTCTTAACAAGGCAAAATATAGCATTTTGAACTAAATCAAGGGCCATAACTCCGCTGTTACTAGTCCGATATGGCTGATTTTCTAACTTGTCCGAGCTTTTATTGATATTAACAATGTGGTAAAGTTTGGTAAAGATAGGATCAAAAATGAAGGCCCTATCGTCTTAACGAGGCAAAATAAAGCAATATAGCATTTTTAACTAAATCAAGGACCATAACTCCGCTGTTACTGGTCCGATCTAGTTGGTTTTCGAACTTGTCTGAGCTTTCATTGATATTAACGATATGGTAAAATTTGGTAAAGATAGGATGAAAACTGAAGGCCCCATCGTCTTAACGAGGCAAAATACAGCAATATAGCATTTTGAACTAAATCAAGGGCCATAACTCTGCTGTTACTGGTCTGATCTGGCTGGTTTTCGAAATTATCCGAGCTTTCATTGATATTAACAATCTGTTAAAGTTTGGAAAGATCGGATTAAAAATGAAGGCCCTATCGTCTTAAGGAGACAAAAGTTAACGACGGACGGACAACGGACGACGGACAACTCGGCATCCCATAAGCTCTACTGGCCGAAGAATGAATATGAATTTTCTTGGAAGTCGGGGGGAAAAAATATATGCTTTGTTGAGAATTAATGTTTTTTGTTGTCGAGAAATCGTGTATCTGTGGCTACGGCAGTCTTCAAGTCAAACACTGATCAATTTAAACCCTTAATGCAGAAAATAACGGATGCAGGAGTACATTGTCATTTTAATTGACTTGAAGGCTGAAAGGATTTGCGAGGATTTTGTTGTTTTTATACATAATAATTTATTTAACATATCTTTCAATTTGAATTAAAGTAATATGGAATGGTTGGCTGTAGGGGAGTGAGGAGGCTGATAAAATTGCGTCATATTGGGCAGTGAAATATTACATTTGGTCAGGGAAAAGTCCGGGAATTTTATTTGACCCAGGTGCAGGCAACCCTGATTTATGTCTTTTTGCAATGTTGAAGTTTAGTCGTATTCTTTTACAATTGTTACATTACACAGTTTTAACTTTTTATATGAATATGAAATCCATTATGTTAAAGATTAAGTAATTATTACTGTCCTATTTTGTGGTCCGTAAATTATTTTGAGGAGTACCGTATATCATGTAGTTAACATGCAACATATCTGCCAGCTATGTTCTGTATCTTTCAGTGTGTCAAAAATTCAGTTCTTCAATTCATAACAAAATCTGTTTTTCATTCTTCAAAAAATCTAATTTGTTTTGGACACTTAAAATTTGGAAGTTGAGAGTTTGTTTATTGCTATAAAATAAGTGACATCAACATATAGCCTGCTACAAACAAGTTCATGCACAGGTTTTGAACCGTCATAAACACCATGTCTAGATTTTTAATAAAAGTCGAGACATGTTCATACAAATATCTGTTTGTTTACTATAGTGTACTATACTATACAATACTGTCCATACAGTCGATTGCTGCCAGTTCTTAGGTATCACTGCCCTATTGTAGATACTGCAGTATACTGACAATAGGTCGGTATATTAATCAAGTTGCACGTGTTAATGTTTGTCGGGACATATCATATTAATTTGACTGGTTGAAATGTATTTTGATTGACAACTGGCGCAAGGTCAATTTATCCATCAGAATAGCTGTGTATTTATAGAATCTGGGTTTTTATTTCACACTGAACACTAAAGTTACAACATCGAGAACCTGAGACATTCAAACATTGTCAACGGCTCATATAAACTGTACATTGCAGGTAACAACTATTTCTCACAAACAATTTCCTAATACTGAACCTATCACTAAAGGTGATGAATACCCCCGCTTGGGAACAATCAATTCGAAAATGTTTCGAGAAAAAATGTATTACAGAACATTATACAATATTAGAGTGGAAAATTCCAAGTCAAAGGGCCATAATTCTGTTATAAATTTAAGGCAGCGTGATTCCTATATAGCCGTAATTCACTTTGTGAAAGCGGGGATGTAATAACTGAAGTTTTACTTCCTATTCACAACAAACCATTGAGGTATGTTGGGATAAATCTACCTACGAGGCGAACTGTGAAGTGATCATGTTTCTTTGGCTCGCTGCAAACTGGGAGAGACCTAGCCCTGGATAAAGGTCTGCATCTTGCCAATATAAACTGCCACCAGATCTCAGAAAACCTACGAGACGTTGGAACTGAAATGGGGTTTATGGCACAATAAAGGTTATATGGTGCCAAGATGGAAACAAACCTTCTGAATCCATGTGTCATTTACATTGAAACAAAAATGAGCCAAGAATTCAGAATCTTCATAAAAGCTTGAGAAACAAAGTTACTACAACTCCAACTGTGGAAACTGTATCAGTCGTCTTTTGTCTTACTATCATGCCACAGTTAGGCAGTGGTCCCAATTCTTGGTCCTCTTGACACCTTCCCCACACCCCACAACCGGAGCACCGGAGCATAGGAGACTAATTTCCTTGAAAAAAAGTATCACAGACAATGTTTCATTAAAATAATTAAATGCTTATCAAATTTAATAATTGGAAGATTTCAATCAAACTTAGCATACTACATGGAGCCTGTGAATGACACTGGCTGTAAACTGACAAGCTATTTAATGAAAATATTGACGGGTTATTTTATGGAAATAACTTTGATGAAAATAATTAACTGGAAATAATAACTGCAATGTACACATCATATAATAACTGCAATGTACACATCATATGAACTACACTTATAATCAATTCCAACTAGATTTAAACACTTGCATATTGTGTTACAAAAATATCTGAGAAAATCTCTATTAATACATCATTTGTATAAACAATTATTTTTATGTTGCCTTCACAACCACTTTAAAAGTTTTACAAAAGTGTTAAAAATAATAAATTATGCTTTCTTTTCATACCTTTTATCTTTCATGATTTATCAACCATTTTTTTCACATTTTATATAAAAGACATTTTATATAAAACATTATAATATATACAGAAAGCTATGACCACAATAAGTTCTCCCAATACAAATTATTTCTGACCGTCTTATCCCAAGAATATGTTTAAAACAATGCACACATTAAAGCAAGAGATCCGAGGTTGTGTACCAGTCTAACCTCCAGTGTGTAGACTGTCCACCTCACTATTGCACAATCTACAGACTGGTTCATATATACACCGTGTCAGTCGGAAATAATGAGGAAACCAGCCGACCCGCAGCTGTCAACACACCACACATCAACCGTCCTGCCCAATTCTGCTTATTAACACAAAACTTTATTTACTAGGCCATTATTTTTTACTATTCGTTTTACGAACCATCAAGACAGAACATTTGGTAAAGTTTTTTTTTATTTCATTCGAAAGGAGAACAAAATATTTCGTTCATTAAAATCTGGGAGGAGGTAAAAAAAACAAAACTTTCCTGTTGTTGTTTTTTTTGTCGTAGGATGGTTCGTAAAACGAATTATCAAGAAATAATGGCCCTAATGACTCTTCAAAATAGAATTATCAAGAAATAATGGCCCTAATGACTCTTCAAAATAGAACAGATGGTTGTTTGGATAAATGAAGAACACTGACAAATGCAATCATCAAATAATCACACTACTGAAGAATTGAATTGAACTGAGGTTTTAAGGCGCACCAACACATAAAAGGTTATATGACGCCTAACAGGAATGAACACGACGGGCTCATCCTTCATTTACATCGAGATAAAATATGGAATTGAATTGAATTGGGTTGGGTTTTAAGGCGCACCAACACATGAAAGGTTATATGGTGCCCAACAGGCATGAACATGCCAGGCTCATCCTCCATTTACATCAAGATAAAATATGGAAAATGGGCCTAGAACCTTCTCACCCTGAACTGCAGTGTATGGAGAATGGGCCTAGAATCTTCTCACCTGCAGAACTGCAGAGTTACTGCAAATTCTATTGTAGATACTCAATTTAGGCTGGAGCCACGTTTACTTTTTTTGCCACTGCTCTAGTGATTTAAGCGAGATGGCACCTGAAACAATGCAGGGGTCATGATGACCTTATATGAGCATGAACAAAAAATTATAAAATGAACATTTTTCATATACAGATATATGCGTTAAAGCCAATTATGACAGGGTAATTATCAAATATCCAAACAATCACTTGAATTCACTTTGAACAATATCTTAAAACCCTTTCTTGGCAAACTGTTACCGGTAGGTCCATTAATCACCTTCAGGTTATCTGTCAATGCACCAACAAAATCATGAATTCAGATCCAAATCATGTAGTCATAACCACACAATGGTTAAGGAGATGCACCGCAATCTTGACTTTTTGAAACTCGTGACGTCCCGTTAGTTTTTCTACGTAGCTTGTATTTGTTCAATCATTAATATTAAGAAAGGTATTAAGCAAATTATGTTTGCATATTGCTAACTATTGATTATATTGCATCAATAATATATTTAAGGAACCTTAATGAAACGGGTAAGGAGAGCGCATTTTGTAGACATTTTTGTTTGCATCGATGTATAACAAGAAAATCGGTATAACCGATGGATACTCCCTGAAAAGTATCCTCAACTTCTCATATGGCCATGTATCACCAAGCAGTATTCAATTTCCAGCCCCATTAGTAGTTTTTAATTTATACTACCGACAAGAATTATAAGCATAAAATTACAAAGGGCAATAACTCTAATTTGAATGAATTGAATTGGGGTTTTAAGGCGCACCAACACAACAGTTAGGGTTCTTGTGCTCTGCAATTTCATTCATTGCCTCCTATCATTGTGTGAAGTTCCGCTCCTGTGAGCAGGTTTTGAGTTACGCTCCAGACAAGAATTTAAGTATAAAATTACAAAGATATCTGGACAGATGGACAAAGCAGCCACTATATGCTCTCCCTTCGGGAAGCGTAAACATGTGTATAACAGACCTCAAGATTGCCATTCATCTCGGTAAAAGGCAAAGAAGAAACATATAAACCATTGAACACTGTAATACTGTATCCGTTATCATCGTCAGAATTTACAAACATATGGTCATATTACTATCCCTCCAAAGTATCAAATATTAGCAGCATCAGCATATTATAGCATAATCTTTATTCCAAAAAAAATTAATTCCCATAGCACTAGAATATATGATCAACAAAAATGCAAAAAAGATATAACATCAAAAATCGTAATACTAGTAACAACAAAAAATATTTTCGAGATCAAAAACATCTTTAAACGGATAAACTTTAAACAGGGTCAAACCGACACCATAATGCCTCCTTTCTGCATTCAAAAATGTAAGAAGTCTGCACCAAAGAGATGTATTCTTTAAATATTCTGTGTTCCAGTGCATTTCCAACAGTTTAAGTTAACAACAGTAGTTTATTCGGCAAATGATTAAAACATACAGACAGTGCATTTCCGCATTCGCTACATACAACCTTAATGAAAATTTGAATTTTACATACGTGAATTTCTTCTTGGTGGTGCCAGAATTTCAAAGTGCCATTCTATTTTTAAATATGCCAATTGTGAAGTTCCAGAAATCCTCCCCAATACCACACATTTTGACCCCTTTTTCCCCACCCCTACACCTACAGATTCAGAATTACCCATTGCAGAAATGTCTGTAAATGATAACGTTATGCCACAGACATATTGTTATTAGGTCTGTGGTTATGCTTACTTACACCCAGTTTACAAATGCATTAAAAAAAAAATGGAATGGCCTTAACAAATCATATTAATAGGAAATGTGAAAATGTAAGCTAAACTTGATTACTAGCATGTTCATACCATTGAAAAATACTTTTGTTGGAAACCTATGCAAGTCATGTTTATTCTGAATCTGTAGCAAATGGGTTTTAAAAAATCAAGTTACCAGCTAATTTTAAATGCTCTTTGATAAGTTTTCAGAGTACCATATACCTCTGTATTTTTGTTTTTACATATCTGGAGTCTAGTTGAGACAAAGTACACTTGCCAACAGTCTGACGAAGTCTACATTAGAAGAATACCTCCCAGCTGTAAAAGATTGCCTCATTTTATGGCCTTACATCTTAATGCGCCACTTTTGTAAAATGCACCACCCCTGGGGCCTTTTAAACGGAAAAATACGGTATATTTACAACCTATGTATCAAAGAATGGAAATGTTTTATTTTGTTGAACAGTAACTAAACCTGAACTTGTTATACATCTAGTTTTTACTCGATGAGATCTTTTGAATAATGTAGTTAATTAAGATTTGAATTGAATTGGATTTTATAGTCGCACCAACAGCTAAGGTCATATGGCGACTTTCCAGCTTCCGCTGGTGGAGGAAGACCCCAGGTGCCCCTCCGGGCAATTTTCGTGCACGGGCGGGCACCTGGGTAGAACCACCGACGTTCCGCAAGCCAGCTGGATAGCTTACTCACATAAAGATTTCTAGGCCCCTGAGGGATCGAACCTACAGCGGTGAGGGGCAAGTGATTGCAAGTCAGAGACTCTAACCAATCGGCCACGGACGCCCCAGTTAATTAAGATATAGATTATCCACAAAAAAATAATGTTACTACGCAAAATGAAAGTAACGAAAATTACACCGAGAAGGAAGTGTGATAGATAAAAGTGTATTTAATACTATTTGTTGTCCCAAGCCAGAACACGTCAATATCACACCATTCAAACAGGAGCTACACTTCCAGTAATTGTGCAGGTCTGTATAAAAATCTGCGTAAAACCTTCACTCTCCACACGCATGTGTGAAAAACAGCACATTATTATAAACAGAAATAAAAACATGGCCTAAACCACATAATGAATGAAGGTACTCAAACATGAGAACATCTTTCATCTAAACTTTTGAAATAATATATATATATAATCAATTATATTTTAATAAACAAAATAATCTGACATCTTTAGTCACATCTAAAATACATTTAATAGTTTCAACTACATGAACCTTTCAAATACAAATAAAGTTTATCATATTACTTCTTGTTTCAACTACATGAACCTTTCAATATCATCTTATTTCTTATCAGCAAACTCAGACTAAATATCAAACATTCCTGTGTTTTTGCGTGTATTTTTTTTTTTTTTACATGCTTTCTATTATTTTTCTGCCTGGTTTAAAGCGGGGTACATCAGGCTTTGGTGCTAAATTTGGTAACAAATGAAAAGCTATGAAACGACCAATTTACATAAAATGGTTCAAAGATATAGATGGGTACATTAACACAGTTTCCTATAATAAAGCGCAATAATTAATAATTATAAATTACAAGGAGTCATATCAGGCCATAGAGGACATAGAGGACTCTCGAAGTTATAAATAGCTGTGGCGATATCTACACGATCCTTCCGGTGCGAAGCAATTTGAGTACTTTTAGCGCCAAGTTTAAAATAGCTATCCCGGGTGTGTAACCTCAGGAAGTACCATCCTCGTTTTTTTAAATTTTATATGCCTACAGTTATTTCTTGTGGTGCTTTATGGCTCATTCATTTCATTTTTATCAATTTTATACAGGAATAACATATTTGAACAATTCCATCCTGATGTACCCCCTTTATTTATTTTCTGTTCGAGAGCATCAAAACAAATCACTACGTTTTGGCAACAATCTTCATTGAAATATTTCTACTATCAAATAGTTTTCCGTATGAAAATCTGTTCTCCAGAGTCGGAGAAAAAAACAACACAGTAATCATCCATTACTAAACAAATAACAGCAAATTAATCATTCGTGTCAATAACATAATCATCTAAATATCTAAAGGAACAATTATTTACACCTGTACACAAATTTAATAAACCTAAGCAAATGTGTTATTACTAAATTGTTTACTTAATATCCTAAAAAAATCTGTCTACAAGAAGATCTCCAATCCTCCGTTCAAGTCTAGAAACAAATTTGTTAAATGTCAATTGTAAAAAACGTTCCTACGGGTCACCATCATTACAAGTGGTAATTCACTGTTGCCCGCTGGGATATCTTCACGCGGCACAGTGGACACTCGCCTTTGCTCGCCGCGCACTTATCACACATGACACAGTGGTTACACGGAGACGTGGCTATACACCGGTTATTTTCCTGACACGTAACACATTTCATGGCCGTCTGCTTGTATATAACCTGAAGTACAAAACAGTGACAAGTCATTTTGGCCAAGACAAGTCCACTGTAACAATATCAACTTTAATTTAGGTGAAACTGGAGATGTGTCTGTGGACATGAATGACCACTTTTCCATTATATTAATTGGAGTTTATAGTCACACCAACAGCTGCGGTCATATGGAGACTTTCCAGCTTCCATTGGTTGAGGAACACCCCAGGTGCACCTTCGGGTAATTTTCTTGTACGGGCAGACACCTGGGTACAACCAGACATTCCATAAGCCAGCTGTATAGCTTTCATCATATAAAGATTCCTGGTCCCATGGAAGCTCGAACCCACAGGAGTGAGGGGCAAGTGATTTCAAGTCAACGACAAACCACTTGGCCACATATGCCCCTCTGTTATATTGAATAATTTCAATTCTGTATTTCACTGGGTATGAACTCATGCAATACAGATAATGCGTCTTTACGAAAATCGACTATGTAACTCTATAGCATCATCGAGACACTGTGACAGATTATCGATGTCACAGTGTCTCCACGATGCTATAGTTATATAGTCGGTTTTCGCAGAGACACATTTTCTGTATTGCATGAGTTCATACCCAGTGTATTTGGAAATTGAAGACGGGTTTAAGCAATATCCAATATTTAATTAAATTGCAGTTTAAAAAATAGAGGAAGGCTTTGTTTGTTTGTTGTTTGACATTTTCAACACTTTTGTAAGTTATATAATGACAGTCAATTTTTTGTGGTGGAGGTGGACCACCCACTTTTCCTGGGTAGAACCAGTACAGTACACCTCCTGCCATCCGTAAGAATTGACACTTCCTCACAAGTCGAGCTCCCAGTGGGATTCGAACCCGCAGCGGTGAGAGGCGAGGTTTACAATGCAACCTCGTTAACCCCTTGGCCACTGAGATGTTACAGAGGAAGGAATGCCTATGTGCAAAAGAATTCAACTTTAAAGGGACACAGCAATTTTGATTCCTAAAAAACGTGCGGTGTTATTGCAAGTTTTTCTACACATTCTGAGTATCACAAATGGTATGTAATAATTTCACAAATAATGGGATTTTACTTTTAAGTTTGTGCTAAAGCGCTACACCATTAAAACATACGTCATGGGACCCCAGGAAGACACTTCTGAAATTGAACACTCACCCATAGATGCAAAATTGAGTTTAAGGAACCAAATTCCATCAGCCATGTTCAGCCATACATGTTTATTAAATTGCCTTCCTGGGGTCCGGGCTGTGTTTTAATGGAATAGCCCTGATTGTGGAGTACAATACATCATTAATTTTAATAAAAGATTTGGCATTAAACCAAACAATATAAACCTATTATGTCCATGATTCAAGTATTTACCTGCAGTTTTAAAATATTGTTTTAAGAAAAGTGCAAAATAATGTGTGAAAATGTATCATGATTGTCATGTCATTCGAAGTTAACATTATGGGAAAAAAATGTTGTCGAGTGCTGTGGTCTAATGGTCGAGCATGATCTGAAAGTCGTGGGTTCGATCCCCGCCATAACCATATGTGATGCGTCCTTGAGAAAGACACTTTATCTGCATTTGCTTAGTAATGGTTCTACCCTGGATGACATCGCGAGTGATTAAAATAAGTTCATAATGGTTCTACCCAGGAAGACATCGAGAGTGATTAAAAATTAAGTTCATAGAACTTTCCTTACAATCGATGTAAAATAAATGTTAAACTAAAATTAAAAAATATCGTGAGAACAATAGTTACCTGTTCCACTTTATCTAGGTCAGATCTAAGCTGTTGTTGTATTTGTCGTAACTGTGGTAACGTCATGTTGTCTAGTTCCGACACCGGTGTCTGCAGCACGCGCAGGTGGGTGTTGGTCATTTTCATTGCTCCCGCCTCCATTTTGATCTTCTTGAACTGGTTTATGGCCTGCAATGAGGAACATCAGTGATTGTCTCTCCCCTGGTAACTCTCCCCAAACCAGGTCCAACCATTTGGTTCACCTCTGTTATTATTGTTGTTTCGCTATATCAGTATGCATTTCATACCCAATTATAAACCACTGCAAACTCTTTTTCTATTATAGTTTGTCTAAAAGTGGTAAATATGTATGAAGAAAAATACCATTTCAAGTCATTGTTACAGTATTTTTTTAATGATACTTATTTATGCAAGAAATAATATTGAAAATGCACACTAATTGCAATACAATGATGATAAATACAAAGGAGATCAAATATCAGGACCGGGTTAACAACAGCAGAGAATGCTGGTAAGGCTTGAAGGAAGGTAATTTACAGGCCACTGATACCTCCCATCGTTACAGGCCACTGATACCTCCCATCGTTACAGGCCACTGATACATCCCATTGTTACAGGCCATTGATACCTCCCATTGTTACAGGCCACCAATACTTCCCATTGTTACAGGCCACCGATACCTCCCATTGTTAGATGCCATCGATACCTCCCATTGTTGCAGGCCACTGATACCTCCCATTGTTACAGGTCACTGATACCTCCCATTGTTACAGGTCACTGAAACTTCCATACCTCCCATTGTTACAGGCCACTGAAACTTCCATACCTCCCATTGTTACAGGCCACTGATACCTCCCATTGATACAGGTCACTGAAACTTCCATACCTCCCATTGTTACAGGTCACTGAAACTTCCATACCTCCCATTGTTACAGGCCACTGATACCTCCCATTGATACAGGTCACTGAAACTTCCATACCTCCCATTGTTACAGGTCACTGAAACTTCCATACCTCCCATTGATAAAGGCCACCGATACCTCCCATTGTTACAGGTCACCGATACCTCCCATTGTGCAAGTAGTTTTTCCGTTACCAAACACGCTAGAATACTTATCCCACTACCCCCTCTGATAATTACCCCAGTCACTAGCCTCCAGTTTTATTCCCAGTCACTAATCTCTAGTTTTATGATAATTCATGGTCTGTTAAAGTACGTGCTATTTGTTCCTCATCAATAACGAGACACGCTATGGTGCTTTATAAACCCATTACTACAGTTGATGCTATCATTAGGCCAAAATAACAAGGTAAGCAACCAACGTACCTTCTCAAACAACATTCTCTGCCTGCCCCAGGCAGGACTCGAACAGAACTGGTGAGAAGCTGATGTGCTTCAAATGCACCAAGCAAAAGTAGAATGAACAACAGTAAAAACAACATAAACTGCACTCCTTTCTATAATTTCCTGAGAAAGTTACTGGACCATGAGGTTTATATAATTTATGACCTAATTGACTCAATCTGTCTCCAGCAGAACAGGTCCATTCGACAAGCTTCTTACATTGCAAAGTTGACTATAGTCTCTGTTGTTTCTTATTTTTAGCTGATCTCACTTTTAATAAATACCGAAAGGTTTCCATTGGCCATCAGATTAACAGTATCTAAGAATTTCAAACTTTAAATATTCTATAGTTGAACTGAAATGTTGCAGCTTGTCATCACATTATCTTAGGTTATTTAGAGCTGCCCCCAGATGGTGACACCAACACGTCCCAAGAGTGTGACACCAACACGCCCAGTGAGTGACACCAACACGCTCCCAGGGATTGACACCAACACGCCCCCAGAGTGTCACCAACACGCCCCCAGAGAGTGACACCAACCCAATAGAAAATGTCTAAGGGCTGTTCCAGGAAAAAAGGCCTGGGGGGGTCGGAACGAAAACGAATTAAAAATCTGTGGGTGGGGGGTGTCAGAAGAATTCTAATTCTGTGGGTTGGGGGTGTCAGAAGAATTCGAATTCTGTGGGTGGGGGTGAAATGTAAATCGTATTGAGTTGTTGGAGGGTGTACATACATGTGATACCTCACGGCTTGAGATGAAATCTCACGGAATTCTAACCCTCCTCCCGGCCCCACGGAATTGTGAAAAACTCCCGTAAAATTGCTAAAATCGATTTTTGTATGTTAGCAGATGTTGCTTCTAAAAATAGAATGAATTCAAGAACGACAACTCCTACGAAATTTCGTACTTCGTACTCAATTAGATTCGTACTATTTTACATTGTACTCAATTTGATTCATACTATCGGTTATTTTCCAGAGGGGAAGTTATTAGGCAGCCAACCGTGCAGCCGTCTTTTGCACGGCCGTTTTTGAAAAATCGCGGCCAATATTTGGTGGTGTGGGTGGGGTAATTTTTTTTTTTTTTTTTAAACTCTTACTTTCTCAATATTTTTATGTTTTGTAAGTACGAAAATATAACAACAAACTTTAAAAGGACACTGTCTGTAAGTATTAAAGCACATTATTGAGCATAACCAAATAACAGAGAAATGTTTATCAATTGTTATTAAATAAAACAGGATTGTTTTCTTTATGAATATGGACCCAGGCCTACAGGATTGTTTTCTTTATGGATATGGACCCAGGCCTACAGGATTGTTTTCTTTATGGATATGGACCCAGGTCTACACAATTGTTTTCTTAATGGATATGGACCCAGGCCTACAGGATTGTTTTCTTTATGAATATGGACCCAGGCCTACAGGATTGTTTTCTTTATGAATATGGACCCAGGCCTACAGGATTGTTTTCTTTATGAATATGGACCCAGGCCTACATGATTGTTTTCTTTATGGATATGAACCCAGGCCTACAAGATTGTTTTCTTTATGAATATGGACCCAGGCCTACAGGATTGTTTTCTTTATGGATATGGACCCAGGCCTACAAGATTGTTTTCTTTATGAATATGGACCCAGGCCTACAGGATATGGACCCAGGCCTACAGGATTGTTTTCTTTATGGATATGGACCCAGGCCTACGGGATTGTTTTCTTTATGAATATGGACCCAGGCCTACAGGATTGTTTTCATTATGAATATGGACCCAGGCCTACACGATTGTTTTCTTTATGAATATAGACCCAATCCTCAGGTCCATATTCAATGTTACCGCTAGGAAAAAGCTCATCTGGAGCACTGATTATAAGAGTGATTTGAAGGTCAATTTATCAAATTTACTAAATGTGTAAAAAGTTCTAATTCTGTGGGTGGGGGGTTCTTGGCGAATTCAAATTCTGTGGGTGGGGGGTGGAAAATAATTCGAATTCTGTGGGTGGGGGGTGTTTTTTTGACTGTTGTTCTTGCCCCCCCAGGCCTTTTTTTCCTGGAACAGCCCTAAATATTTTTTATTTAATTTTTTTGTGGATTGCAATTTTTTTCTTCTTTAAACTGGGGGAAAAAAGTGTTTTTTGCCATTGGGAACGGCCCCGTGGCACTCCTAGGAAAAGCCCCGAAACTAGAACGGCGTTCCACGAAACACCTGTATCCTGCCATGTGCTTATTTTAAGTGTTGGCTAGTTATGAGCTTGATCAGGTTGCAGGCTGTTTTATGAAAAGGGGCACACCACTCAGCAAAAATGAATGTTGAGTTGTTGGACATGCGTACCAACATTCCTTGAGGTAAGATGAAGATCTGTGCAACGTTTTATGAACATAGGTTAAATTCTTCTCAAGTTATGGCCAAGGTTAGATTGCAGATTAAAGTATAACGGACGACGACTGCCAAAGTGATCCCGAAGTGTCTGCCATGCTACGCAATGATGTTTAAACAAGGATTGTACCAGTAATATCAGACCTCTTTTCAAACATAACCAATTTTTAATTACACATCAATAAGCTTACCTCATCCCTTTGTTTTAACATGTTGAGTTTGTCGTCATCCAGGACTTTCATTTTACGTGTACTGTCTTCGGCTTCCTTCTTCCATGCCTCGCATGCCTTTAAATGGACACAACACCATGAACATGGATTAAAATGTGGTACAGTCAGTACAGAGTGATGGGTTTCACTTACAGTAAAATTGAAAGAATAAATCATCAAGGGGTGAGTGGACAGCTATAGCAACTGTATATACCAATACAGTTATATATAACTGTATATAACTGTAAAGACCAAGATATAACAGAGTCCCACTAAGCCCTCGTAATGATCTTAAGCTACGAGTATTGTAATGCAGTAGGCATCACAAAACTATCCTAGGCCATCATTAAAAAGTGTTTGTTTGTTGCACTCCTAACAAAGGACTTGTTTGTCTGAGTGACCTAAATGCAAATGTTGAAAGTAAAAATTATTAAGTTATCTGCCCCTTGCTTAGAGGGTCAAGGTCACATCCACATTTTGCTTTGTCATGTTGCAATGTACCACTCAATATACAACTATAAGCAAAGTTTGAAAGGTCTAGTGCGTACTGTTTGTGAAAAAGTGACCTAACGCGAAGTTGAAGGTAAAATTTATAAGGTTACCCGCCCTTGGCTTGGAGAGACTCAAGGTCACATCCGCATTTGCTTTGTCACGTTGCAATGTACCACCCAAGATACAACTATAAGCAAAGTTTGAAAGGTCTAGTGCATACAATTTGTGAAAAAGTGACCTAAATGCAAAAGTTAAAGGTAAAAATTATTAAGTTTTCTGCCCTTTGCTTGGAGGGTCAAGGTCACTTCCATATTTGCTTTGCCACACTGCGATGTACCACCCAAGATGCAACTATAAGCAAAGTTTGAAAGGTCTAGTGCATACAGTTTGTGAGAAAATGACCTAAACGCAAAACTTGAATGTTGACGCCTTTGCCATCGCTGCCGCCGGAAAAGCAACACCTATGTCTCTTTTTTCCTTCGAAAAAGCGACACAAAAAATTGAAGACAGTAAACACTTTATGAAATTAAAAGCTGGTATTTGAAAGAGTGTGAATGGACCTGCCTTTATTGTGAGGTGTTAAACGGGGGCTGTTTGGATTAGAACAGGGGTAGAATTTAACTTTTTTAAACACTTTTTTTTTTACGAGTGCAAATATGTTCATAAAAGTGAATTTTTTTAACCTGCAGACCGAAAACATTTCTGCGCATACACTACTTATATGAGATTATGTTGTAAAAGACAGCAACTAACTCCTTTCGTTATATGAGTAATATATCAATCATGCTATTTGCACAGAAAAGATGTACTCGCAGTCTTTTGTGAGTGCTGAAAATGTCAACTTACATTTTCTCAAAACAATTTGCATTATGCAAGTTTGCGAGTGCTAAATTGAACCCTGTATCTAAACTATCCGAGCAGATATACTTAATGAATTGGTCCGATTTCCCCCCAATATGCTAATCAAACACCCTGAATGAGCTGTTATCTACTCACGGCCTTGGCCTGGTTGTATGCCTGTTCCCAGTGCTCCAGTTTTGTCTTATACGTGATCACATCAGATTGCAGTTTTTGTACATCACTATTCTGGCCATTGTTGAAACTGTTAGACAGGCTCTGGGAGTAGAGTGGGGAGTGAGGGCCTCCGGGGCCATTTCTGGGTGACATAGAGTTCAGCTCGCCAAACGGACTCCCACAAAACTTCATATGATTGTGCTGACCTAAAAATGTCTGTTAACAAAAACAAAATGGCTGTCACAGCAAAACAAAATGGCTGTCATGATAAAACAAAATGGCTGTCACAACAAAAAATATAATTTGGACAGTAGGAAGCAAATGCTATTAATTAAAATTACTATTAAAAATCTTCAACAAGTTAGACGTTTAAAATTTAAACATTCTTTGAAGGGACTGGAGGCGACCTGTTTGCTTTTTTATGACCCAGTATAATATATCGGTAAGTTTGGAAGTATAAAATACTGCGGTAAATCCATTATTGTTCCCTTTAACTGCGCAAGTTGACTGTATTTTTTTCATAAATTTATGCAATAAGAAATTATCTCCCTTGAATATCTAACGTTTTGAAACAATAAACCGGATATAACCGGAGACCCAATTTAACTGCATGTTTTATATGAAATAAAGCTCACTATGTATTTGAATTACTCATAAGTCTGTCAGATCAACTGCAGTCCCCATTGAAAGTAAATTTGGTCATCAAAGTAAAAGTAACTAGATATGATTTTGCCACATTAATACCGACATTAAACGTACAAGAGTTCCACTGTTCTGAAACATGTTCTACCCACTATGCAATCCACTTTAATTATTAAATAAGATTAACACCAGATTTTGATTTTTAAACTATTAGAATTGTTTTAAAATCTAGGACCTCACTTAGGTAAAATCGTACACGTTTTATATAGATCACACTCATATAGGCTTTCACCTACTTAATACCAAAATAATATGTTTCAAAAGCAATATTTTAAAAAATTTTTAGGAAGATTCAAAAAGATATAAAAGAGACAAACCTCGGAATGCGTGTCTTTCTGAGACTGCATAGGTAAGATACAGTGTGGAAAACTTCCATACGGTGACGTGGGCGACTGCGACAGACTACCCACACTGCCACGGGGTATGTTACACGGTGGGATGCCTATAGGTATTGAACTAGAACCAAACCCTGAAAAACAATTTACATTAGTTACGTTAAGACATCAGACGAAAAACAAGTACTAGAAAATGTGTCCATGCGACATGGATACCGCACCCAGCTTAAAGTGCTGTCAGTCACATTATAACAAATCAATAATAATGTATTATCGAAAACAACTCTGCTTCTTGAATTTTCGGTCCCCTGACCTTCTTCAGGAACACAAATTTATTTTACAGCCTACATTTTTGCTTCACAGACGGACTACCCACTCTGCCACGGGTATTCCTATAAAGTTTCATGAAAATCGGATGAAAAAAGTAGGATTTCGCTGAGGTAAAATCTTACACATGTATATATATATATAACACTCGTATAGGCTTTCACCTATATGAGTATAGGCTTTCACCTATATGAGTGTGATAGATATATACATGTGTAAGATATGTTGTTGAACTCTGGGAGTGTAGGCTGTAAAATCAATTCATTTTCCTGAAGGTCAGGGGACCGAAAATTCGAGAAGCAGAGTTGTTTTCAATAAATTAATGTATATAAATTCCCTGCAATGGAATATACTGGAATAATAATGTATGTAGGTATGTCAAGGTCATTGTCCATGACCTTCTTTTAGTAGGAACATGTATGGCTGTTAGAGTAAAAAAAAAAGGTCAATGTCATTCATACGGACTTACTTTTTATAGGAACAATACTGCTGGAAAGAAGATGTCTTACGAAATTAAAAAGTTTAATAGGCTTTTGGTATCCGATTACTGGCCATAATATAAAAACTTGAATGTAAAACTTGTTCTTACGTCCAGCTGTAACTAGACAAGGATGACAATTATGCCTGCTCCCCTTTTGTGGTGGGGCATAAACATAATTAAGCAGGGATTTCTTTCAATATTATGTCCATTATCGTGGCAAATAATCAACTTTCACTACAATCGGTCAAGGAAAGGCAATTCCAATAAAGAAACAGTTGATGAATGAACCATTACCTTGTGTCTCAAGAGACTAGTGCTCACGCATAAAACAGAAAGCTTGTAGGGCCAAACGGTGTATTTATAGTGCAATTACGGAGTACATCAACAATGACAAAAAAAGCAAAAGAACTTTTTACCAGAGGTTAAATTTCAACTGGGTTACTTGGGGACATCAAGCGATTTAATGAAAATTTTACAGTAATATAACACACTTATGATCAGGGCTAGAAATTAACATTTTTAGATTACTAGACCAAAATCACTAGACCTGCTCAAAGTTTACTAGCCCAACATAGCCCAATATCATAATTCAACAGAAAATTTTAATTCAAGTTTCTTTTCATGAGTTTTACCTATAGGCATGCATTTATTGTAACTATGGATCAGGTTTTAAAAGGTTAGGTTAGAAAAGTGCTGTCACTACACAATCTATCGATTTATAATTTATTTCTTATTCGAAAATTGTTTGTTACTAGCCCATCGGACTACCCAGACACAAACATCTGTTAGCCCGGCAGCATTTTTGCTAGCCTCGGTTTTTGCTAGCCTCGGGCTACCGGACTAGTGCTTATTTCGAGCCCTGATGATCTCCATAAAGTCTGTGTCATTTCCATTAAAGGGACATACGGCAATTTTGAGTTTTTGGCGTCCCGTTAGTTTTCTACATAACTTGGATTTTTACAATCAATAATATTAATGATGAGAACACTTGAAAGCAAATGATGTTAGTACGATATTACTGAGGAATAAATTGAACCAATAATATATTTAAACAAAAGGCAGAATAAGAAATCCACACTTTTATTTAATTATATGCAAGCAGATTTAGTCAAAATGATACTGGATTAATAAATCAAAGGTGTTTAATGTTAATACTTGATAAAAAATCTTCAAGAATGCACTGTGTCCCTTTAAGATTGAAAATAAACATATTGTGCCTTAACAAAGTGAAATGCATATAAACATGTTGTATACTGTATTTTAGAAGAAAATTAATCTCTTTTTTTTCCATTGCAGAAATAGGTAAGTATAATAAAATCATGTTATTGGTAAAATCACGTAATAGGTAAGTATAATAAAATCACGTAATAGGTAAGTATAATAAAATCATGTAATAGGTAAGTATAATAAAATCACGTAATAGGTAAGTATAATAAAATCACGTAATAGTAAGTATAACAAAAGCACGTACACTGACCTGACGAAGATATTCCAGCACTAATGGAACTACTAAGGGAGTTGGTATCATCTAGCTCCTTGTCTAGGCTATGGATGTCTATATCATCTAACGTAATGTCTTCTAAAGCTTGCCCTGAAACAATCAAACTCTTACCATCTATATTGATCTCAGGAATACTTACTTAACCAAAACAAGTGCAGCAATAGTGGTGCAAACTCTAGATTGTGAATTCAAAATTTTAACTGAAAAATCTAGGTAAACAAGAGGCCCAAGAGGGCCTGTGAACGCTCTACTGGCTGTTATACCATTGATGAATCGAGTCGTACTACATGGTGTCTAGAGTGTACACAAGGTTTTTCAAGTATTTGACCTAGTGACCTAGTTGTTGACCCCACTGGGACCCATTTTCGAACTAGACCAAAATATAATTAAGACAACATTTCGACAAAGTTTCATCAAGATTGGGTCAGAAATATGGCCTCTAGAGTGTACACAAGGTTTTTCAAGTATTTGACCTAGTGACCTAGTTTTTGACCCTGTGTGACCCATTTTCGAACTTTAGCAAGCTATAATTGAGACAAATACTCTGACAAAATTGCATCAAGATCGGGTCAAAAATATGGCCTCTAGAGTGTACACACGGTTTTTCCAAAGTTTGACCTAGTGACCTAGTTTTTAACACCATGTGACCCATTTTTGAACTTGACCAAGATATAATTAAGACAAACATTTTGACAAAGTTTCATCAAGATTGGGTCAGAAATACGGCTTCTAGAGTGTACACAAGGTTTTTCAAGTATTTGACCTAGTGACCTAGTTTTTAACCCCATGTGACCCATTTTCAAACTTGACCAAGATATAATTAAGATAAACATTCTGACAAAGTTGCATCAAGCTGGGGTCAAAAATATGGCCTCTAGAGTGTACACAAGGTTTTTCCAATATTTGACCTAGTGACCTAGTTTTTAATTTCATGTGACCCATTTCCGAACTTGATCAAGATATAATTAAGATAAACAATTTGACAAAGTTTCATCAAGATTGGGTAACAAATATGACCTCTAGAGTGAACACAAGTTTTTTCAAGTATTTGACCTAGTGACCTAGTTTTTGACCCCACATGACCCATTTTTGAACTTGACCAAGATTTCATTGAGACAAACATTCTGACAAAGTTTCATGATGATTGCATCAGAAATGTGGCCTCTAGAGTGTACACAAGAAAAGTTAACGGACGACGGACGACGGAAAGCGGACAACACACCATCCCATAAGCTAAAAACAAACTTTACCGAGCTGTTATTGACATTAACAATCTGGTAAAGTTTGATAAAGATCGAATGAAAAAAAATATGGCGTCTAGAGTGTACACAAGGTTTTTCAAGTATTTGACCTAGTGACCTAGTTTTTGACCCCATGGGACCCATTTTCGAACTTGACCAAAATATAAATAAGACATTTCGACCAAGTTTCATCAAGATCGGGTCAGAAATATGGCCTCTAGAGTGTACACAAGGTTTTTCAAGTATTTGACCTAGTGACCTAGTTTTCGAACCTGTGTGACCCATTTTCGAATTTTAGCAAGCTATAATTGAGACAAATATTCTGACAAAATTGCATCAAGATCGGGTCAAAAATATGGCTTCTAGAGTGTACACAAGGTTTTTCAAGTATTTGACCTAGTGACCTAGTTTTTAACCCCATGTGACCCATTTTCAAACTTGACCAAGATATAATTAAAACAAACATTCTGACAAAGTTGCATCAAGCTCGGGTCAAAAATATGGCCTCTAGAGTGTACACAAGGTTTTTCCAATATTTGACCTAGTGACCTCGTTTTTAACTTCATGTGACCCATTTCCGAACTTGATCAAGATATAATTAAGATAAACAATTTGACATAGTTTCATCAAGATTGGGTAACAAATATGACCTCTAGAGTGTACACAAGTTTTTTCAAGTATTTGACCTAGTGACCTAGTTTTTGACCCCACATGACCCATTTTTGAACTTGACCGAGATTTCATTGAGACAAACATTCTGACAAAGTTTCATCAAGATCGGGTCAAAAATATGGCCTCTAGAGTGTACACACGGTTTTTCCAAAGTTTGACCTAGTGACCTAGTTTTTAACACCATGTGACCCATTTTTAAACTTGACCAAGATAAAATTAAGACAAACATTTTGACAAAGTTTCATCAAGATTGGGTCAGAAATACGGCTTCTAGAGTGTACACAATGTTTTTCAAGTATTTGACCTAGTGACCTAGTTTTTAAACCCATGTGACCCATTTTCAAACTTGACCAAGATATAATTAAGACAAACATTCTGACAAAGTTGCATCAAGCTCGGGTCTAAAATATGGCCTCTAGAGTGTACACAAGGTTTTTCCAATATTTGACCTAATGACCTAGTTTTTGACCCCACATGACCCATTTTCGAACTTGACCGAGATTTCATTGAGACAAACAATTAAGATAAACATTCTGACAAAGTTGCATCAAGCTCGGGTCAAAAATATGGCCTCTAGAGTGTACACAAGGTTTTTCCAATATTTGACCTAGTGACCTAGTTTTTAACTTCATGTGACCCATTTCCGAACTTGATCAAGATATATTTAAGATAAACAATTTGACAAAGTTTCATCAAGATTGGGTAACAAATATGACCTCTAGAGTGTTCACAAGTTTTTTCAAGTATTTGACCTAGTGACCTAGTTTTTGACCCCACATGACCCATTTTTGAACTTGACCGAGATTTCATTGAGACAAACATTCTGACAAAGTTTCATCAAGATCGGGTCAAAAATATGGCCTCTAGAGTGTACACACGTTTTTTCCAAAGTTTGACCTAGTGACCTAGTTTTTAATCCCATGTGACCCATTTTCAAACTTGACCAAGATATAATTAAGACAAACATTCTGACAAAGTTGCATCAAGCTCGGTCAAAAATATGGCCTCTAGAGTGTACACAAGGTTTTTCCAATATTTGACCTAGTGACCTAGTTTTTGACCCCACATGACCCATTTTCGAACTTGACCGAGATTTCATTGAGACAAACATTCTGTCAAAGTTTCATGATGATTGCATCAGAAATGTGGCCTCTAGAGTGTACACAAGAAAAGTTAACGGACGACGGACGGACGACGGACAACGGACAACACACCATCCCATAAGCTCTGCTGGCCCTTGGCCAGTAGAGCTAAAAAGGGAGATAATTCAGGTAAAATACATGACAGAGTTAGGGTTCTTGTTATGCAATATTGTTAATGAAAATGAAAGTGTGCCAAGTTTCAAAGCTTTCCGACATTTCATTTTAGAGAAGTGAGGAAAAACAACAACTTTAACCAAAAACTTTCAACCAAAACGTCAAAACGCGTACTCGTCGGGGGGCCACTTTCCGTCACTTATGTAAACTTAAACTAATTTTTCAGACAAATCTATGTATCCTGACAATTTTTACTCTATTTTCTATTAGGTTACCTCTTCCTGGAAATTTGATACCAAAGAATTTTGTTTTATATAAATTATCGAAGTGGCACGTGACCTGTTTATAAATAGACAAGCCCAGTTTCTGTCATGTATTTTATCGAGTGATAGATTCAACTAGGTCAAGATACAGTAAACTTTTATGAATTAGAAACTTGTTTGCAAGTCTATTTAACAATTTCATTATAAAAATGGTATGTTTGCATTGTTCCATTAGTCACCTCGATCATTATAACAATGCGCCTGGTAACGTCAATGTAAAATGTTCGACGACATTTACACTGTAAAGATGGGTAACTCTGTGTAAATCAAACAGATACAGGTTGTACGAGTTGCTTCTCTTTGGTTAAACTATATACTGTAATCACGGTAGGGTGATAAAAATATTTCGTCATTACAGTGTTATTTTTTTAATAGTTTATTATGCGGCAGTATGCGCGCGCATATGCGGCAGTATGCGCGCGCATCCCCAACGCCATATTAGGAAGTAAACACATTTTTCGGAGAAATCCCTTTCGTTTTTGTACCACTTATTTACTTTTTGGTTGTTTTCCCCCCCGTTTCCAATCTTCAGTTATAAACGTCTGACAATAAGTGACATCGCTTAAGTAATTTACAGTGTAAAAACGTTTTTTAAATGAGAATGACGGAAACTGGGCTTGGACGGAAATTGGCCTCTAACGAGTAGATGGACAGAAAGACAGCCAGACATGAATCACCAAACCATAAGCCTGGATTTGCTATGTGATCCAGCTAAAATGGTATAAATTCTCCTATATTGTCACTCATCAGTGAAAGTGGTTGGGTAGTTGACATATGGGTCTCTACAACTCCCAGTCATCCCAGGGGTTTCCCTTTGTTTTTGAGTCACAGGAAAAGTTTTAGAAGTGGGTGGGTGATTTAATGTTCCTTTTGTTGTTGTATTGGGGACTGCTAAAAGTTGTCGGTCAGCAATTAAACCAAAGCAGGAGGGTAAGTCACCTGCCTATTGGCTACTAAGGAAAGCCCTACATCCATGTGATCTAGAAATATGTGTTATACGTTGTGACACAAGTAGTTTGGAAGTCACTGTAACATATACAAAGCTTCTTTTTTATATTTTATATACTACTCCAAATTTGCTTTGGATCACTTTTATTCTTCCATATAATTTTATTAGAAATTAATTCACAATAACGATATTAATTTCATTGATACTTCAACAATTTCACAATTTGAATCAAGTCATGAGATCACATCAACATACATTGCCCTAAATAACATCATGCAAAACAGAAATAATGCTATTTATTTCAGCAAGAAATTTAGACAGCAAAAAAGTGATCCTTAGCAAATTTTGAGTATATAATGGCCTCAATAGCTCAGTCTATAATGATTAATGGGAGTTACAGCGGTGGACCTCTACCCCACGTGGATGTAGCATGTATTCATCTCATCACTCTCTGATGTTGCAGTCCCAATATACCCTAATTAAATATAGATTAGAGATGTAAAACCCTATTAAGATTAGAGATGTAAAACCCCATTAAATTTTAGTTTCAACTTTTTGTGGTGACAATATCTTCCCATTCCCAAACACAAAGCCATTAGAGTCTACCTATTTAATTTCTCAGTAATCTATGATAAAAACACGAGGTCAATTACCTTGAAGCTCTACCGATAGGTTTAATCGCTAGATCAGCATTCCTGTGAAGTTTCATGAAAATCCTTCAAGTAGTTTCAGAGTAGGCGCTACAAGTTTTTACTATATAACTCTATGTAAACAAAGATAGCCGTTGGTAGCCATGTTTAATGTCGAATCAAAATGATTTTCAACACGGGCCAACATCATGTCATGCTGTTCATTTAAGAAAAAGTCCCATGTCAATATCAGTTATAGCTTTCAAGAAGTAGTCGTTAATGAGTCTATATTTAGCTGTGGCGGCCAGACCATATGATCAACTAGATATCAAAAGCAATTTTCCAGTGAAGTTGCATGAAAATCAGTCAAGTAGTTCAGAGGAGTAGTCGCTACAAGTGTTTACTATGCAACTATATGAAAACAAAGATGGCTGCTGGCAGCCATGATTATTGTCGAATCAAACAGATTTTCGACAAGGACCAACATAATGTCGTGCTAATCATTTTAGAAAAGTCCCATATCAATATCACTTACAGTTTTCAAGAGTTAGTCATTACAAACTTGTTTTTGTAATGACTAATTAGGGCTTTCCACCTTTCAGTGGAAAGACCTCTTGTGTTCGTTCTGTTTATTCTTATTATTATTATTCTTCTTGTGACCGCCACTTTTCATAGTAGCATTGGTCGCAGAGCATCACAATTTTAGGCAGTGGTAGAGCTCAGTCTAGAATAGTGCCGCGAAGCTTATGGGCTCATGACGTCATCCAAGATGGCCGCCAGTGACGTCATCAGACACTTCTTGTTATCACTAGATCTCAAACATTTATAGTCGGATTTGAATGAAACTTTCATAGATTGTAGGGTTCAGGGTCTAGTTGTGCTTGAATGTAAAAACGTGTCTCTATGTAATAACGTCTTGACGTCAGTGACGTCACAATGTTACGAAAAGTCCTTTTTTTTCAATGATTGCATTTTTCATGGTTTTTTACTGTAAAATCCATCAGTGTCATTGTTTCAGTCGACGCTGACAGTTTTAACGTCATGACGTCATTCAAAATGGCCGCCAATGACGTCATTTAAGAAATCTTGTAATCGCTATATCTCCTTCATTTATGATCGGATTTTGATACAACTTTCACAGCCTGTAGGGAATTAGAATCAGTTGTGCATGAATGTCAGAAATTGTCATGACGTCATCTAAGATGGCCGCCAGTGACGTCATGATAAAAATCTTGTAAGTGCGAGATCTCAAACATGTATAGTTGGATTTGAATGAAACTTTCACAGCTTGTAGAGTTCATCGTCTAGTTGTGCAAAAAGATCAAAACCTGTCTCTATGTTATAACGTCTTGACGTCAGTGACGTTACAATGTTATTAAAAATTCGTTTTCTTTACTGATTGCATTTTTGAAGTTGTTTTACTGCAAAATCAATCATTGTCATTGTTTCAGTCAACGTTATTAGTTTTAATGTTATGACGTCATCCAAAATGGCCGCCAATGACGTCATTATAGAAATATTGTAATCGCTATATCTCCTTCATTTATGATCGGATTTTGATGCAACTTTCACAGCCTGTAGGGAACTAGGTTGGGTTGTGCAAGAATGTCGAACATTGCCATGACGTCATCCAAGATGGCCGCCAATGACGTCATGATACAAATTTTGTTAGCGCTAGATCTCAAATATTTATAGTCGGATTTGAATGAAACTGTCACAGATTGTAGAGTTCAGGGTCTAGTTGTGCATAAATGTAAAAACGTGTCTCTATTTAACAACGTCTTGACGTCAGTGACGTCATAATGTTATGAAATCCGTTTTTTTCACCGATTACATTTTTGAAGTTGTTTTACTATGATATCATTAGGTGTCATTGTCTCAGTCAACGCTGACAGTTTTAACAACATGACGTCACCCAAAATAGCCACATCACCGATCGTAGTGACGTCATGACGTCATCCAATTTGTAAAGCCCGTTTGATCAGGTTCTGATCAAAATCGTAAGATCGTAACTTTGGCTAAATACATTATGTTTATAAAATTCAGGGTTCTCCACAGGCCATTTAAGCATAGCGGAGCCGCTGCGCTTGACTTCCAAAATTTTACATCCCGCGGTGCCTAAACTGCGCCGCTATGCTTAAAAACCAGAGCGCGGCGCTTTGATCTGAAGGCAAACGCCGCCTTTAAAAACCCTTATGCGCACCGTACACAAATTCATAAACTCGCGTCAAACAATACACACAAGTAACACGTGACTGATCTATGCAGTATGCAGAACGTGCGATAACACGCTGTGTGATTAGTGGATTGTTGACAACAAATTGCAATTATCACGAGTTGATTGGATTATGTCGGGTTGTTGTGGATTAATCAGTAATTGGGAGATAATTGGGATGGGAGAATGTAACTTAAAGCAGTTGAACTGGAAAGTTTGTTAATATTGGCAGTTTGTGTATCGGCTTACGTTCAAGACGGAAATGAAAGATGTGATGTGCAAGAGTTTGTTTGTTTTGCGTAAGTAAGTATAATTGTTTTGATTGTCATTTGATTTAAGTTTGTGCGTTAATAAATAAAATAAATAGCAATTTTGGGATAATATCTGGTCATTTGAAAAAAGAAAAGAAGAAATGAAGGTAGTTTATTTATCTGTTTACTTCAAAGCTTGTCAATATTTTGAAAACAAAAATACTAGAATTTACTTACAAAATAAAACAAAAATAATTCAGTTATTACTGTTATTAAGCGTGTTGGTCTATTATATATTTATAATATATTAAATTATTTATATATGTTTCTTCAGACCTTGGCCCGCCACTTTAACCAGGATGAAGATTCAATGATGATCAAGTAAAGACAAGTGAGGGAGGTTACAAAGAATGACAGAGAGCTACAGGAGTCTCACAGCACAGGTCAACTCTGTGTAACAGAGTTCTCAATGCACTGCTGGCAGTAACAATGCAGGGCCCACCTCCATCAGTTTGAATATGACAGGGCAGTGGAAGAATGGCACATGGCCAGACCTAGAAGGTCAAGCATCTGAATAGGAACTGCTAGCTAATATGTACAAGTCAAGACATTGAATGGGCTAACTTGTGTTGGATTTATTTGAGTGCTAAGGTTATATTTTTTAAGTATTATCAAATGTGCTGTTTTATTTCCAGGGATGAATATTGTGTAGCTGATGGTATTATATGTGTGCATGATGTGTTGATGTATATGTTGTATTATTGTGTATAAACTTATAATAAATCTTTGTATGTTTTCTTCTTCATCATGGATTATTTATTATTGTTTATTGTATGTATTTCAGATGCTGCATGTTGTGTTGATGTGTGTTGTATTATTGTGTATGTATTATTGTGTATGAACTTATTTTAGTAAATGTTTTTATGAGTTGTTTTTTTTAAATAAAAGTCTTAAAACATGGATTATTTATTATATTGTTTATTATCATAAATATATAATTATATATGGCTTCCTAACATCACTTATATCACACAAAAGAGTGCCTCACCGTCAATACAGGCAGTTACTAAAAGCCAAAAAAATCGAACACAGGAGGGGGTTTTCCCCTCCCGTACCCTCCCCCAGCACGCACTAAATGCCACTATGCTTGAAAATAATCCTGTGGAGAACCCTGAAATTGATACAGAAAATATATTGCACAGTTGATGTGTGTATTAAATCGTGAATACACTAACATAAGGTTTCGATATAGATTCAACAATAATAATGTTGTAAAAGTTGTTCTGTTTTCTTTTTTTCTTCTTCTTTTTCCTTTAAAGACCTTTAAAGGGACAATGTCCGTAACTTTTAGTTAATAAAACACGAAATAAGTACGTTGACAAACATCAAACACGTACCATTATTGAATATTTACCAAATAAAAACAAGAGTTGTTTGACAGAATTTAAAAAAAGTACAAAAAAATAAGTACCTTTTTCCAGGTTTGAACTCGCAGCCCTATCTAACAATTACACTTGCCGGTAATAACATAGGCTTGTTAGGGCCAACTGCTTAACCAACTGAGCTAAGCTGACAGATGATATTGTGCAATACATACTATGTACAAAAGCGAATGCGCTAAATACTGTCACGTGATCAGTAGAAAAGGTAAATACGGTGGGACCGCTTTAATGACATCCGTTCAATAAAACTTTATTTTTTCAAAATCATGACTATATTACTAAATTCGGCCTACTTATTTATAATACGGGCAGTGTCCCTTTAATAACGTATGCTGTGTTGTTGAGCCGTAAAACAACATTCAATTCAATTTAATTCTTATTCAATTCAATTCAATTCAATTTAATTCACGCACGCACGCACGCACGCACGCACGCATTGGAGCAAATTATGGTGAGGAAACTTCATCCTTTATCATCTGTGTTTGATTGCTGCCCAGACATTCACTCACTGACAGATCACAGAGGCTTCGGTTGGTTGACTGATCGATGGATAAAGCATTGCGATCTTGCGGGTTAGAGCTGCAGAACATTGCCCTGCGGTGGCATTTCTAAAAGCAAACGTCATGTCATCCTTTCATGAATAACTAAATAACATTGAAAAGAATATATGTTTATTTGTCAACATTACAAACTTCGTGTCAAGCATCATCACAACAGCCTGTAAAGTTCAGTGGCTAAGTCACTGCGCTTTTTTTTCAACATTAAAGGAGCTGATACAGACTTTGTGCACTTGATTAGTGTATGAAGGAGAGAATAGTTGGCATGTATATACCACAATCCCTGTTCGATCCCTGGCGGAGGTGTTTCTGATAGGAAACATTACCCGTCGCCTCATTTTCTCTCTGAGGTTGCTGGCGCTGTATGTGCCTCGATATAAGATTGATACCCGTATATGGGTGTAACAATTCTCAACATTAAAGGAGCTGATGCAAACTTCGTGTAGTGGATTAGTGTATAACTATGAAAAAGGGAATAGTTGGCATGAATACACCACAAGGCCATAGCTAGACCTTCAATGTTCAATGTAACAGGAGATTGCAGTGTGGTAAGTCACTGCGCTTTAAAGCGGCAGACCTCTTACCCCGAGTGGGTTTGACCCATGGCTGAGGCGTGTCTGATAGGAAACATTATCTCTCGCCCGCCTCATTTTCTCTCTGAGGTTGCTGGCGCTGTATGTGCTTCGATATCATTTTGATATACGTATAAGAGTGTACAAATTATCAATATTAAAGGAGCTGATGCAAACTCCGTGTAGCGGATTAGTGTATAACTATGAAGAAGGGAATAGTTGGCATGTATACACCACAAGGCCATAGCCAGACCTTCAATGTTCAATGTAACAGGAGATTGCAGTGTGGTAAGTCACTGAGCTTTAAGGCTGCAGACCTTTACCCCGAGTGTTCCCTCTGGGGGTTTCTGGTGCAATATATTACTCGATGTAAGATATGAGTTTAAAAGCTAACATTTTTATTTTTCAACATTAAAGGAGCTGATACAAACTTCGTGTACTGGATCTTCGTGTACTGGATTATGTATAACTTTGAGGGAATGAAGCGTCGCATCTATACGCCGCGCAAATAATAGCTAGACATTTCACGTTCAATGAAACAGGAGAGTTCATATGGGTAAGTCATAGCGCTTTAAAGCTGCAAACCTCTACCCCGAGTGGTTCGTTCCCTGGCGTAGACGTGTCTGATAGGTAACAGCATCGCTTGTCTCATCTTCCCTCTGAGGTTGCTGGCGCAGTATATGCCCCGATATAAGATTGATACCCGCAATTGAGAGTAAAAGCAAACAATTTTACTTTTCAACATATAAGAAGCTGATCAAAACTTCGTGTACCGGATTCGTGAATAACTATGAAGAAAAAAAGAGTTGTATCTGTTCGTCGCAAGAAATAATCAGAGCTTCCATGTTCAATGAAACAGCTAGAGAGTTCAGTGGGGGGTAAATCAATGCGCTTGAAGCTGCAGACCTCTATCCCGAGTGGGTTCGTTCCCTGGCGTAGTCGTGTCTGATAGGAATCAACATCTCTTGTCTCATCTTCCCTCTGAGGTTGCTGTCGCAGTAAATGCCCCGATATAAGAGTAATACCCGCAAGTACGAGTAAAAGCACACATTTTTGCTTTTCAGCATTAAAGGAGCTGATAGCAACTTCGCGTCCTGCATTAGTGTATAACTATGAAGGGAAGAAGAGTTGGCATGTACACGCCGCAATATATAGCCAGACCTTCAATGTTCAGTGAAACAGGAAAGTTCAGTGGGGTTAGTCACTGCGCTTAAAGCTGCAGACCTCTACTCCCCGAGGGATTCGCTTCATGGCGGAGGCGTGTCTGATAGATAGAAACATTATCCCTCCTCATCTTATCTTTCCTCGGAAATTGCTGGCGCCGTATATGCCCCGATGTAATATTGATACCCGCACGTGAAAGTAAAAGCTAACGTTTGTATTTTTCAACATTAAAGGAGCTGATACAGACTTCGTGTCCTGAATTAGTGTATAACTGAGTTGCATGTTTACGCCGCAAGATACAGCCAGACCGTCAATGTCCAGTGAAACATCACGACGGCCCGGAAAATTCAGTGGATGGATAAGACCTTGCGCATTAGAGCTGCATACCTTTGTTCCGTGTGGACAGTTAAAGGACAATTCATCCCCCTGTCTCATCTTTCTTTGAAGTTGTTTGTGTTCAATCTTAAAGGGGCACACGGCAATCTTGAATTTTGTAATTAATACTATTACTTATTGGTTCAAAGTGTTCAAATTGTTATAGCATATTAATTGAAAACTCACACTTGTATTTGAATATACAAGACGTATTTAACAAAATTAATCGAGGTGCTATGTTTTAGGCTTGATACAAACCCCATGATTGCCGTATGTATCCCTGTAATGATCGTCGGTGATAGATCCGCATATGATGTGTTAAAGGGATGTACTGCAATCTTGATATTTTAACGGCGGCCCGTTAGTTTTTCACATATCATAACCAGCATTTGTTCAATCATTAATAATAAGTATACTGATAGTATCAACCAAACTGGTTTCGCATTTTACTTACGTTTGATTTATAGTGCACCAATAATATATTCAATGCAGGAAGTTTTAAAGTCAAAATTATTATTGATTATATTGCTTTTTTTAATGATGGACATACTTGCCATGTGTTCCTTAAACGAAAGCATCAGTTGAATGATTCAAAGTCACAATAACAGTTGCTTTATAAATACAGGTGCTAGTTTTGATGATTGATGGATAATTCGAGATTGCCGCGTGTCCCTTTAAAAGCGGAGGGCACTCCCAACCAGTATGTCACATACGTGCAAAGCCAGACATATACATCGATCATGTACAATGACAATATAATACATATGTTTCAAGTCGCACCTATGAATACGCAATTTTACATTCAGGACAATAAATTATGTTATGTTGTTCGCTCGTTTAAATTAAATGCAACTAAAACACATTATAATAGTTTAACGCGTATTGGTACACATTAGTATTTTTTCAAAATGTCTCCAGTCCCTTTAATATGCCTAAAGTGCGAATGCACCTCGGTGAACTCCTTGTTCAATTGCATTTGGCATGAAATCATGTAGCAACAGGAAATAAACAACAACATGTCACTCAATATTGACAAAAGGTTGCATCTGACACTTGACACCTGTAATTTGATTGGCTTAATTGATTGGGGTTTTTCTCTCTCAAATTCATGGAGCCTGTCAATTATGTTCAATGGGCTGTCTTCACAGCACTTTTGGGCGCTGTGTGCTTTTTTAAAGGTGCGCTGGGCGTTTTAAAGGAACGCTGGGCGTTTTACACGGCACTATTGCGTTCCACCGACACGCCCAACGCATTCATACGCGGCACACAGTCTAGCAAATAGTACCGAACCGCACTACACGTTCAATGCTAGTACATGACATGGAAAGCCCGTTTGATCAGGTTCTGATCAAAATCTAGTTGTAATTGTAATTGGAAATAAAACTTTTTTAAAAATCTATTTTTAGTCATGGTGGCCATCTTGAATTTCCAACCGGCCTGAAATTTTGCAAGATCAACTACACATCAAAAGAGCAACATTCCTGTGAAGTTTCATGAAAATCCGTCAAGTAGTTTCAGAGGAGTAGTCACTACAAGTTTTTACTATATAACTATATGTAAACAAAGATGGCTACTGGCAGCCATGTTTAATGTCGAATCAAATGCTGATCATTTTAGAAAAAGTCCCACATCAATATCATTTATAGTTTTCAAAAAGTAGTCGCTACAAACTTGTTTTTTACAAATCTATTTTGAGCTTTGGTGGCCATCTTGAATTTCACATCAACATGAATTTTTGCTAGGATCAACTAGACATCATGGGCAACATTTCTGTAAAGTTTCATGAAAATCCATCCAGTAGCTTCAGAGGAGTCGTCGCTAAAAAAACAGTTTACGGACAGACGCCGCACCACAGCATAAGCTCTGCTGATCTTTGATCAGTAGAGCTAACAAGAGTGTCCATTGGACATTGATTTGTAACTATGATAACAGACAGATGGACGGACAATGCCGCGACATAATACAAACTCCATTGTTACCATGGAGATTGGTCTGGTTTTCAAACTTGACTGAGATATTATGCACATAAACATTATTTTCAAGTTTCCTACTGACTGGATAATATTTGAGCTGGAGAGTGGAGATCGTTGACCAAAATCCGAATATTTAAAACAATCTTTTACCAATGTTGCCATGCGGACTTGAAATTCAATCCCAGAAAATATCCGGACTCCTGTTTCTATTTATGCATTCAATTACAATTATAAACTATTTCTATTTCAAGATAACAGGTGTTCTGCTCAAATTAAGTTGCGTTAATAGTGAATACTTGTTTTGAATGCCAGCTTGTAACATAGTACTAACGTGCATGTATTCACTTGCTATTGTTCATTAGTTGCTGTTGTTATTAGAAGGCCTCATGGAAGATAAGTGTTGTGCAATTGTTTTTATAATCTTAACGAGTTGTACCTTCATGAAATAAAGAATTTATAATTATTATTGGTTTTCGAACTTGACAGAGATATTATGCCCATAAACATTATTTTCATGTTTCATAATGATTGGATAATATTTGTTTGAGTTAGAGAGCGGACATTGCAAAACTTAACGGACGGACAACGCCACAACATAAAACATCCAGTCTTACGATTGGCTTATAAAAATGGAATTACAACTTGTTTTTAGTCAAAAAAAATCTGTTGTTATTTTAAACAGTATACATACCTATTACAGATCCTACAGTATCCCTTGGAGGGTAGAACGCAGGAGCAAAGGGTGACATGGAGGTAGGTAGGGACATGTTAATTCCTGAGTTAATCAGCCCGGGCAGGTTCCCGCCACCCATGTTCAGGTTGTGTATCAACATCAGATTTTGCTTCCGTTTTGCCTTCTCTGTAACATCTAAACCAGTTTCGTTGTCTATAGCTTGAAGTTGTTGTCGTAATTTTATCTGACGAAAAGAAAAATGTTTTTATACATGCGAACAAATAGAAAAGAATGCAGTCCTTACACATTCCTTCATAGAATTGCACAACTCTCTCAGAATTCAGAAATGAGATGGAGGCAGTTATTTATTCAGTTTGTTAATGTGGTACCCACAAGCCAACACAAACACCTGAAACAGAATTGCACTGCTCGTCAACAAGTAATGAAACTTGTTTGGCTATAAAAACAAAAGGGCCATCATGGCCCTAAATCGATCACCTGATTACTGGCACTTTATCGAACTTCTTCGAAATCTAAATCTATAATCGAAAAATAATATACAATCTGTGCAAGTTAAGATTGTTCAAGAAATATTGCCTCTGTTGTGATAACAACATTGATATAAAGACACTGACAAAGTTTGGTAAAGATCATATACAAAATGTAGGTGCTAGAGTGTAACACATGAGGCCGGGGCAAATGTGACCCCAGGGCTACATGTAATATATGAGAGCTCTGTGACTTGTTTTAACTTTTTCCCTATACGTCTATGTAAAACATGTGACACCTTGGGCAGGGCCCAAATGTGACCCCAGGGTCACCATTTGAACAAATTTGGTAGAGGACTATAAGCTTATAGCAAATGCAAAATATTAAACCTCTGGCTCTTGCAGTTTCAAAAAAGATTTTTGTTTTGTTTTCCCCTATGCAAGTCTATGTAAAACTGTGACCCCAGAGGTGGTGTCAAAAAATGACCCCAGGGCAGTGCTCTCCAGAAAATATGAAGTAGTAGGTGAAATAATAATTGTAGTAGGCGCAGCTGCACATGATGGGAGATGCGAAGCGGATCGCTGGCGGCGATGGGGTGTGTGTGGGAGGGGTGTTCCCTCCCACTAGAGGTGTTTGAGGTTTTTACCCCGAATTCTTTTTTTTGACGGTGCAAAATGGTGCGTTCTGGTGCATTTTACACTCAATTCGCATTGGTCTGTAAGGATACTTTTATATGTACAAAGATAAATAATTCGAAATATTTTTTTTATTTTTTTTGAGAAAAGTAGCCGGCGCTAGGTTCTAGAGTAGGAGGCGATATCGCCGGCCGCTGGGGCTTCTGGAGAACACTGCCAGGGTCACCATTTGAACAAACTTGGTAAAGAACCATAATCTTATAGTAAATGCAAAATAGTAAACCTCTGGCTCTTGCAGTTTCAGAGAAGATTTTTAATTTTTTTCTTATATAAGTCTATGTAAAAGTGTGACCCACAGGACAGGGCCAAATGTGACCCCAGGGTCACCATTTGAACAAACTTGGTAAAGGACCATAATCTTATACAAAATGCAAAATATTGAACATCTGGCTGTTGTAGTTTCAAAGAGAAAAAAAACACTTATTTTCCTATATAAGTCTATGTAAAACTGTGACCCCCGGGGCAGGCCAAATTTGACACCGGGGTCACCATTTGAACAAACTTGGTAGAGGACCATAATCTTATAGCAAATGCAAAATATTAAACCTCTGGCTCTTGTAGTTTCAGAGAAGATTTTTGAAATTGTTTTCCTACATAAGTCTATGTAAAACTGTGAACACCGATTCGGGGACAAATTTGGCCCCAGGGTCACCATTTGAACAAAGTATGTCACAAAATGTCACGGGTAGAGCGTATTGGTCGTATATAGCTCTTGTAAGTTGTTAGTTACACCCTAATCTATTGTTGAGTTGAAACAAATTCACAATATCCATGATATATTCATGTAACACATAAAAGCGTGCCAGAGAGGCCGTGTAATAAGTTTAATTTGGTGCTAATGCATGTAAACGTATAGGTCTATCTTCCTTAAACGGCAAAATTGTGTAAGGGGCCTCTCATGTAGATTTTAATACTGCGAATTTAGCCACGTATGTCACGAACTGAACGGGGGAAATAATGGTTTGGGTGTTACGTTTGCTATAAAACCCATCGTCTCCTAGTTCTTGCCAGGATTGCTTGATAGTTGCTTTGTTTGGAGCAGAAGTTGGACGGCGAAATTCACAGGCAATATGTGGTCAGTATTTATTTTAACTTTTATCGTACATTTGTACTCAGTGGGCGGCGCCATCTTGTTTGGCGGTTAAGACATCCGATTAGCTTTGAGGTTTCTCAAACATTAACTTGAGAATAGCATATGATTTTGAAGTTACGTTATTAGATGTAATTATTGTAATTGATCATTAATTGTAAAACAATATTAATTTGATAACGTTGTATAATAGGTACATTAGTTAACGTTGGCGTATAACTCAATGATTGTAATACACGATTGGATTGATAACGGTGGATATTAGGTGCATAAGTTAACAATGAGATGAGTGACTAGTATAAATGTTCGACGCGTATACATAGCGTTGTATTAGGGGCATTGATTAACAGCGACGTACATGGCGTATACATGGCGTTGTAGAATATGTATACATTGCTACTCATCATTAGTACAGCTTACAGATATTTATTAAATAATGATTTGTTTGGGTAATGATAGTTATGCAAGATGTTTATGTTTATCAACCGACATCTAAAATGTATGTATAATTACAGCCTAAGTCATCCAGGGTTGGAACTAAGCCATCCAGGGTTGGAACTAAGCCATCCAGGGTTGGATATTAGCCATCCAGGTGTGGATGTAAGCCTTCCGGAATGGAGCTAAGCTTCCACGATTAACGTTTGAGCGGTGGAGACGGTCCCCATACCTGCGCAGCATGGCCAGGTTCTAGTAGCGACAACCCCCGGGACACAAGGTGGGCCCGTTATCAGTCCTCACTGGAGGAACATCATCCACAACCTCAGTGGAGGTTAACCATCATTACATCGCGTCATCAACCCTTATAGACGGCATTTGATGACAATCACTCATTGGATTCGCGCATCTTCATCGTCATGAGCTCTCACGCATCACAGTTATCGCGCTGGATCATAGATCAACATTGTTATAACTTTAAACAACACTTTAGTGTCGTATATAATCAGTCGACACATTCAGTATTTATTACAATACTAAGAACGTCTTAAACGTTCATGAGAACGTTCTTTTCATAGTTCATCTGTGTATTCGCTTGTTTTTTTAGATAATTGTATATATATTTAACATATTTTAAAAGTTGCATTAAACTTATGTAAATGCATTCACCGTCATTGATTCTTTCCTGAGTTAGCCCCAACCACTAGGGTCATCCTGTGACATAGTAGAGGAGCATAAGCTGATGCTACATGTAATACATGAGAGCTCTGTGCCTTGTGGTTTCAGAGAAGATTTTTTAAAAGATTTTTCCTATATGTCAATAAAATGCAAAATCTCAATATACACTTTAGACCCCCGGGGCAAGGCCATTTTTGACCCCTGGGACTTCATTTGAATAAACTTGATAGTGTAGGCGTTGGAGATCATTTTAAAAGAAATAACTGTTGAAATCTGTCCAGGGGTTCTTGAGAAGAGAATGATTTTTTAAGGTTTCGACCATATATGGTAATGACGGCCATCTTGGATGTCGCGCTGACCTAATTTTAACAAATCTGAAAAGCATTCATCTAAGGATCATCCATGTGAAGATTGGTCAAAATTGGCCAAGCGGTTCCTGAGGAGAAGTCGTTTGAAGCAAAACTTGACGACGACAGACGGGCGAAAAGTTCTCCGGCCATGTTTTGTTTCATGAACATGTTTATATCTATTTAAATCGAAATCAATACACAAAAATAGATATTTACAATTCACACATTGCAAAAATATCTGTGAAAAGCGAGAATAAGATTTTATTTGACAACGTAGAAAACTTTGAACAGGTAAATTAATCCACAGGTAAATGTATTTATCAATTACCTGGCAACAGTTGTACAGCTATGCAATTCAGAGTTACCTCATTTCCCCGTGCAGTCACGCAGTGGGAAGAGTAGTATCTACGTCAGGCAAATAATACTTATTTTTACACACAACTTAGTAGCGGATTTAAATATATGTTTCTCTCCGTGACTGTCAAGAAATGTTTATATGATGTTTGAGTTAAATTGATGATACTACAAAAAAGGGTGGCCATTCATCTTTAACAAACATTATTAAAACTTTTTTAACAAACATTATTTATTATTATTATAGCCTAAGTTAACTTTTAAATATCAAGGTTCATCTATGCATGGATGGGCTTTAACGTTGCTTAAAAAAAATAAAATTCAGTCATATCATAGTGTCTATTTGAAGTGAGCTCATGCTCAACTTTACAGTGCTGCCACAGTGGAATAACCCCGCCGTACACACACCACTCACTATACACTACCGACACCACTATCCTAGAACTACCCTTTATATGCTAACGGCAAGCAACGGAGCTACTAGTGAGTGCATCCAAGCAACGGAGCTACTAGTGAGTGCATCCAAGCAACGGAGCTACTAGTGAGTGCATCCAAGCAACGGAGCTACTAGTGAGTGCATCCAAGAAACGGAGCCATCTAATGAACCTTTTTATAGATTCTATAAAAAGATTCTATAAAAGATTCAGATTCAAAAGCTTAGCTTACCTGGTGAATATCGTCCCTCTCCGAGCCAGGAGCCTTTTGGTAGAAACCACTTTCATTAGACATAATGCTTGATGTGCTGTTTGACCGTCCCTTCCCAATGGGATCTGGTAGCGGGCTACTAGGGTTGTTATTGCTAAAACTGCCTATACCATTGTTGCTCATAATCTATAACGGACAAGTACACAGTATGTACAAAGTCAATTTTGCAAGTTTAAATTACCAAAAGTAAATATTTTTAATGTGAAATTGTACAATTATGAAATATTCTTCTTTTTTCAACAGATTTTGAGCAGAAGATAGGTAAAATTATGTTTCTTTTTTTTTTTTTATAAAAATTTAATCTTGGGATTTATTATTTTATGCATTATCGAGGCGACACAGTCTGAAATAAAGTATTTTTAATGTCCTGATAAAAAGCTTTCAATTTTGCTTCGTTTTTTTAAATATATTTACTTAAAACAATTTACAAAATAATTCAACTTTATAAATATAATGATAAATATTCACCTAAACACTTACTGAGTTATAAGACGTGCTATTTGTTCTTTCTTTTCCTATAGGGTTTGGCATTTTTGATGATGACCACGACATCGAATGAGTTGCTATACCATTAGTTATTGCCTCCTGGTATGAAATAAGACAACATAAGACATTTACGTAGTTAATACACTTAAAGGGATACATGGCAATACCTTGGAATGGGTGCTATGCCAATAGTTATTGCTTCCTGGTGTGAAATTAATCCGAGCCTTCTCTGACCTTACCAGCCCTTTTTACGATTTTTGATATTTCATCTGGCTGTGTACGGTCAGAGGAACTCCTATAGTAAAAACACGGGGATCTCCTCTCCCGCGAGGGAGAGGAACTACCCTCTTGGTTTTAAATCAATATATCTATGTAAGTATTCATTGGATTAACATTTCAAGCATATAAACCGATTATCAATATATTTATTTACCTATCTGAACCGAAATATTTGTTTTATTAACCTTAATAAAGTTGTAATGGTCAACCGTTTCAGACGAAGTTAAAATAAATTAAATTTCCAACATTTGTTATTATTCAGGTCAAATGTCACGTGATAGTGACCGGTGCTCCGATAAATATTTCCCGCAAAATTCAAAACATTTCAAAATTGCGACCAACTTTTCCTTTTTGCACTAGCAATACTCTGAACAACATCCAATTACTTATTTTTAAAGTTTAGACCCTAATTAGGCTCCGAGAAGAGTCTGTTCCACTCCAAAAATCCTTCGATGCTGTCAGTTGATAGTGGACTTATTTGATGAGGGGAATATGAATGCCTTCACCTCTCGCGAGAATATCACGGGAATTTAATTAATATGCAAAATGCAATATGGCGGATACAGTAAATAAAAGTGTACTTCAAAACATAAATGTTTTATTGTGTCACTACCATCGATAAAGGTGCAGCTTTATCATTGCAACTTGGTATAATAAACATTAATTGATCGATCTGTTGAGCTAAATTATCGTAAAAAAACGACCCGACACAGCAAACATCGTTGAAAGTGCATGACTGTGCGTGTTCAGTAATCCCCCGGTTTTCACTATAGGAGTTCCTCTGACCCTATAAAGCCGCAAAAAAAAGGAAGAAAAAAAAAAGAAGGCTTTTAGGGTCAGAGAAGGCTCGGATTAGTGTGAAATAAAACAACGCGAGACATTTACATCTAAGGTCATATGGCGACTTTCCAGCTTCCACTGGTGGAGGAAGACCCCAGGTGCCCCTCCAGACACTTTTCGTGCACGGGCTGGCACCTGGGTAGAACCACCGACATTCTGCAATAATACACTTAAAGGGCTATGAATTATTTATGGTCTCGATGCATGGAAGCCAATCCAGATACAACAAACCATATCCAGTGAAGAAATGGATAATAAGGATCCATACTTTAAGACTGGCTGGATATTAAATTATTACGAACATACATGTGGAAGCAGCCTTTCCACTAAGTTTGGATTCTTGGAAGTCCCTCCTTCCTACCTTAAATTTTTGGAAGTCCCATGAAAAAATTCAGGAAGTCCCAGATTCATGCGAGCAGTTTTTCTTCTTCCTGTAATCACTTTTTATTCGCCTCTATCAACCATTATTTGATTATACGGAGTTTATTTTGTGTGTGTGTGTTTGTACAATGTTCTCATTTAAAGTGTAATTTGAACTGTTGGGCTTGTTGAATATTTTTAAAATCCACTTCCCACCCTCAGGGCAAGTGTATTTTCAAAAAAGGCAAGTGCTTTGCCCAAAAACCCACTTGTCCCACATTTGAGCAGTAGTGTAAGGCCTATATATCAAACATATTCAGATCTAAACAAATATATTTTCTTGCTTTCTTTTTGGAATCGCGAAAACCAGTGACATAGGGAAAAAGAACATATTGACGAGTTTTGAAAAGTTTTTGGGAAAGATGCACATCCATAAACGTTTGATTTCATACCTAATCAATGAAATATATGGAATACCTCATCAAATTGCGTTAATAAACAGAGTACTTTGAGTTAAAAATTTGTTTATTAAAAACGTAAGCATTTTTCCGTGCATATTGTTGATTTACGGCTGTCGTAAACAAGAGGCCCAAGAGGGCCTGTGAACGCTCTACTGGCTGTTATACCATTGATGAATCGAGTCGTACTACATGGTGTCTAGAGTGTACACAAGGTTTTTCAAGTATTTGACCTAGTGACCTAGTTTTTGACCCCATGGGACCCATTTTCGAACTTGACCAAAATATAATTAAGACAACATTTCGACAAAGTTTCATCAAGATCGGGTCAGAAATATGGCCTCTAGAGTGTACTAGTGACCTATTTTTTGACCCTGTGTGACCCATTTTCGAACTTTAGCAAGCTATAATTGAGACAAATATTCTGACAAAATTGCATCAAGATCGGGTCAAAAATATGGCCTCTAGAGTGTACACACGGTTTTTCCAAAGTTTGACCTAGTGACCTAGTTTTTAACACCATGTGACCCATTTTTGAACTTGACCAAGATATAATTAAGACAAACATTTTGACAGTTTCATCAAGATTGGGTCAGAAATACGGCTTCTAGAGTGTACACAAGGTTTTTCAAGTATTTGACCTAGTGACCTAGTTTTAAACCCCATGTGACCCATTTTCAAACTTGACCAAGATATAATTAAGACAAACATTCTGACAAAGTTGCATCAAGCTCGGGTCAAAAATATGGCCTCTAGAGTGTACACAAGGTTTTTCCAATATTTGACCTAGTGACCTAGTTTTTGACCCCACATAACCCATTTTCGAACTTGACCGAGATTTCATTGAGACAAACAATTAAGATAAACATTCTGACAAAGTTGCATCAAGCTCGGGTCAAAAATATGGCCTCTAGAGTGTACACAAGGTTTTTCCAATATTTGAGCTAGTGACCTAGTTTTTAACTTCATGTGACCCATTTTCGAACTTGATCAAGATATAATTAAGATAAACAATTTGACAAAGTTTCATCAAGATTAGGTAACAAATATGACCTCTAGAGTGTACACAAGTTTTTTCAAGTATTTGACCTAGTGACCTAGTTTTGACCCCACGACCCATTTTTGAACTTGACCGAGATTTTATTAAGACAAACATTCTGACAAAGTTTCATCAAGATCAGGTCAAAAATATGGCCTCTAGAGTGTACACACGTTTTTTCCAAAGTTTGACCTAGTGACCTAGTTTTTAACACAATGTGACCCATTTTTAAACTTGACCAAGATATAATTAAGACAAACATTTTGACAAAGTTTCATCAAGATTGGGTCAGAAATACGGCTTCTAGAGTGTACACAAGGTTTTTCAAGTATTTGACATAGTGACCTAGTTTTTAACCCCATGTGACCCATTTTCAAACTTGACCAAGATATAATTAAGACAAACATTCTGACAAAGTTGCATCAAGCTCGGGTCAAAAATATGGCCTTTAGAGTGTACACAAGGTTTTTCCAATATTTGACCTAGTGACCTAGTTTTTGACCCCACATGACCCATTTTCGAACTTGACCGAGACTTCATTGAGACAAACATTCTGACAAAGTTTCATGATGATTGCATCAGAAATGTGGCCTCTAGAGTGTACACAAGCAAAAGTTAACGGACGGACGACGGACGACGGAAGACGGACAACACACCATCCCATAAGCTCTGCTGGCCCTTGGCCAGTAGAGCTAAAAAACAACCTCAAGGGGTGTCAATAAATATGTAAATTAGTGTTTTTTCTGAATTTTCTGACCAGATGTTAGATTATAAATTATCGATAATTACGCATTCTTTAATTCAAAATCACCGACAATGTTTGCTAACACATTGTATGTCTCTATCTTTTATTGAGCAAAGACAACGCGGTATATCAATTAAGAACCTTCGCACAAGTATCAACTTTCATGTGAAATTAATCTATACACAACACGTGTAAATAATTCAAGTACCCGGCTGAATTTCATTGTTACTTCTCTATTCATTACGTGTGCAGACAACCAGGACCAAAAAATTCTTAAGACTGCATCTCAATTTTAACAGAGTAACATGAACCAGTCATTGAACATTTCCAGTTAACGCTTCAGAGATTTATGCCGTGTCTGCCTCCAGCCAACACATAATAAAGTCCACTGCAGTTTTGATGGTGTGTATTCGATTTAGTAGTTTTATAGAGGGAACAAATACAAAAAATTGTCGATTTCTTTTTTTGTTTGTACGTCCATGGTAATAATTGCGGCGTATGACTGATTTTTCGGGATGTCTTAGATTTTATTTTTCAGCATCCTGACCAAACTTTTGGGCATAATTTATGGCCATAAGGCCATTAGTGGAAAGGCTGGTGGAAGGCTATCATGGTGTTTTGTGCCTTTGCATGCGGTACTTTTTAATAAATCATAAGACACATTAATGTTATTATACATACCATCGTGGAGACTGTTTGCTGCGACAGCGACAATTCAGGACCCATAGGTGTGGTCTGTAAAGAACTTGAATATGGCATGGTCTGTATCGCACTTGAATATGGCATAGACGTGCTTACACTAGAGTGGGGTAGTAGATTTGATATCATCGCCGCTAAGAACGATGATCCTTGTGACGTTATATCACGTTGTGTAGTCATTTCATCTGTAAACAATATAGTCAGTTGGTTAAAACTCATGCCAATCACCGAGTCATGACCTAGGTTAGGGCATAACTCTGTTGAAAAGAAATACAGAGTTATTGGACATGTCAATTGCACTGAACAATTGATAAGAACTGCATAAAGTTTCATGACCACAGGTCAATATTTTGCCAAGTTATGAGCTATGTTTGAAAGAAAAGTGGCGTAACTCTACCAAAACAAAGTTACCATAGGGTAAGATGAAGATGTGAAGTTTCATGAACATTTGTCAAATACTTTCAATTTATGGCCTGGGTTAGGTTGCAGGTTAGTATGATGCCAGACAAAGTGATCCATTAGTGTTGCCATGCTACGCAGGCGCAAGTATATACAAGAGGTCAATGACCTTGAAGCTCTACTGATTGATTTTGTTTTCAGGAAGAAGTCGCTACAAACTTGTTTTTTGAAAATCTATTTTTAGCAGTGGCGGCCATCTTGAATTTCCGGCTGACCTGAAATTTTGCTAGGATCAATTAGACATCAAGAGCAACATTCCTGTGAAGTTTCATGAAAATCCGTCAAGTAGTTTCAGAGGAGTAGTCGCTACAAGTTTTCATTATATAACTCTATGTAAACAAAGATGGCCGCTGACAGCCATGTTTAACATTGAATCAAAATAGTAGTCGCTACAAGTTTTCATTATATAACTCTATGTAAACAAAGATGGCCGCTGACAGCCATGTTTAACATTGAATCAAAATAATGTTCGACTCGGATAACCATCATGTCATGCTGATAATTTTAGAAAAAGTCCCATATCAATATCACTTATAGTTTTCAAGAAGTAGTCGCTACAAACTTATTTTTTTAAAATCTATTTTTAGCTGTGGCGGCCATCTTGAATTTCTGGCCGATCTGAAATTTTGCTAGGATCAATGAGACATCAAGAGCAACATTCCTGTGAAGTTTCATGAAAATCCGTCAAGTAGTTTCAGAGGAGTAGTCGCTACAAGTTTTCATTATATAACTATATGTAAACAAAGATGGCCGCTGGCAGCCATGTTTAACGTCGAATCAAAACGATTTTCGACAAGGACCAACATCATGTCATGCTGATCATTTTAGAAAAAGTCCCATAGCAATATCCCTTAGAGTTTTCAAGAAGTAGTCGCTACAAACTTGTTTTTTAAAAACCTATTTTTAGATTTGGCAGCCATCTTGGATTTCACATCTACATGAATTTTTGCTAGGATCAACTAGACTTCATGGGCAACATTTCTGTAAAGTTTCATGAAAATCCATTTAGTAGTTTCAGAGGAGTAGTCGCTACAAAAAAAAAGTTAACGGACGGACAGACAGACGGACGGACGACGGACACCGCACCACGGCATAAGCTCTGCTGATCTCTGATCAGTAGAGCTAATAAGGGATGGGATTGCTAGTAAGGGTGTGGTAGGCGAGGCTGAAGTTTTTTTTATTCTTCGAATAGACGAGGTTTATAAAAAAAATATATTTACATATGGAATCATCATAGACGAAAGCTGACTCCAGTGTTTTTTATGTGTTTTGTGAATGCAGCCTGTGCCTGTGCATTTTTATAGAAATTGTGAAAATTGTGAAATATTATAACAAAAGAAAAAGAAACTTTTTTCACTTTTAATTTCACAGTTTAACATCCCTTGGTTTTAAGTTTCGTTTTTGGTAAATACAGACTAGTTTAAACACCAGCTTATATTAAGATTAGTATCCTTACTGGCCTGTATTTACCCTAAAAAAGATTTATTTTTTTTTTATTTATTTTTTTTCTCCGTTTGTGAATTTTTTGGATATAATTGTGAAAAAAGTATACTTTTTGGCATTGTGAATGGGGCCGAATAACGGCCCCAAATTAGGCATGAAAAAAACACTGGACTCACATATTTTGTGTACATCAATTACACCCTCATCACTTCACTATACTTTTTTATTTCATCCCTTCCAATTTCATGAATGTCAGGCAAGTAAACAGTAATTGAAGTTTATACTCACGTTCAACATGTGCAAAAGCACAAAATGGCCCCCTTGGGCAGTAATTTGTCTGCACCATATCATTGCACTTAGTCGACTTGTAGATCTGAAACACAAGAATTCCGCGAAATTATTTTCTCTTCTACACTGCGCTTTAACAAGCATGGAGTTGTCTAAATGGGTGCAACTCACCACCAAAGTTTGGTCTATCTTCTGCTTGTAATTTAGGGAAATAAAACTACATGAAGAAAATTAAATGTTGACCATACTAACAACATATTTTGAACGCAAGTCTCAATTAAAGTCTATGCTTTTCATATGCCTTGTTTTTTAATCAAAATGGTTTATATAAATGACTGGTGACCTTAAAACAAAACTTGTATAAATCAGAAAGTTATCTGCCCTTTCCTGTCTCAATGAGTTGTGCTACCTAATATACCTTACCTCTGGGTGGAACTGCTGTTCAGTGCGTGTATGACAATATCCACAACTATCGCCACTTTCACACTGCGTTGGATCCCCCCAGTCATCACCATGTTTTACATTAGGACATGGAGTAGATCTGCAGTGGAGAAAACAAATAATCAATTAGAAATTTTTCTAACAATTTGTTTACACAGTTATTATATTCTTTTACACAAAGCAAAACAAATGTGCTACAAAAAATTAAGTAGGAACGTCAAAAACAAATATTGCCTTTTCTAAAACTAACGCAGGCTTTGAATAAGAAAAATCTTTCACAATTTATGATCACTCGAGTACATTTCAACAATATCTACATATCTCTAAAAGTTTCAGAGATGATGTCATTTCATTAATTATTAAAAGAGAGATGACGGTTGATAAATGAATAGTGATGGAAATAGCTTGTATGATAGTGAAAGGGTTTTGTCAAGGGGTTTGTCGTCCCGTTAATACATTCTATAAGGTTATATTGAGAAAGCAATCTCAGAGGGATATATATAGGCGCAAGGCTACAAACACACAACGTGAGTGGTAAATTGCCACAATATACGCCTCTCCAACGTATGATATTCCTATTTATACGATCATGTACAATATTATCGAACTTGGCCGGGATTTATGACAGGGCCTCCTCTGGGATTCGCAAATGGAGACAAATGAGACAAAATAATAAAAGTGGCGAATGTGATTGGCGGAAGAAATTAAGAGTAAACAAGAAATATCACTAAGTGATAAATGCCCGAAGTGTCCTTTGACCTCTAAGTATGAGCCATGGACCTGGATTCTATGCACGACACCTCGTTTGGTTGTGGTGAGCACTTGTGTCAAGTTATTTGAAAATCCGTCCAGGAATGCAAAAGTTATTGACCGGACAGGATTTGATCTTTGACTCTAAATGTGACCTTGACCTTGGGGCCACAGTCCTGGATTTTGTGTGCGACACATCGTCTTGTTGTGGTGAGCACTTGTGCCAAGTTATTTGAAAATCCGTCCATGAATGCCAGAGTTATTGACCGGACACAATTTGATTTTTGACCTCCAAGTGTGACCTTGACGACCTGGGTTGCTCCCGCTCCATTTACATCAAGATAAAAAGTATGCAAAATAAGCCAACAACATCCTCACCCCCATGTTCGGACTGTTCAACTCAACTAAGTGGAAGGAGACACTGTGGTCTTATTCTACCTTGGATGTAAACTTGATCTTCTACTTTGGATGGTACCACAGGGGCGTGTAACCAATGAACATGAAAACTGAATTGGGTTTTACGGCGCACAAACTAGTGGCACAGACACAGTTTATATGAAATTACTTGATTCTATTGATTCTAGAATTATATTAACAAGAGAATTAACAAAAAATCTCATTTGACATATATATATTTTGACCTATATATATATATATATCTTAATAAGATAAAGTTATACAAATTCTTTATCAGATTTTTTTGTTAAATTCTTCTAAAGTGGCTAAAAAGGCTTAGCCAAAAGTGGCTAACAAAAATCCAATTGGCTAAAGAAAACCGAGGTGGTTTAGCCAAAGTGGTTAAACGTTTTTCTGTCCAATGACGAGCCTAAGACAGTATGGGTGCAATCTGGCTGGTTATCAAACTTGGCCAAGATAATATGCCCATAAACAGTGTTGAAGTCAATCCATGGATGCAGACCTCTTTTAAATGATCGGAAACCAATCCTTCTGCCCGTCGCATGAAAACATTATACAACCCGTTTTTAAAACGAGCGTATAGAAAATGGTTGGTTGAATGATGTTTTAATGTCATTTTCAGCATATTTAATATAATTTTAGGCTATAAATGGGGCCGATTTTTTTTCGCTGCTGAAGGCAGACCACACACTTTTACCTGGGTAAAACCAGTACATTATACCGTCCGCCTACCGCTTCTACATTTTTTACACACAAAAAAGTTATAAAGCTCAGTACCTGTATTTATATAGTTTAGGGCTTCTTCTCCGGTCTCTTGTATTGTGATACTGTGGACATGCGTACCCCTGCCGACACAATCGTGGCGGTCTTTTACAAATTTCAGTCTTATAATTTGCTAAAACAAAATTTGTATCTGAAAAAGAGATATTAACATAAGACAGGGTTATCACGAGGGCATCGCCAAAGCAATCAATGGCCCATACATGGTTAAAGAGTAATTGTGCAGACATGGTTCCATGCGGATCATAGCAACCTTTCCCTACTGGCAAGAAACGATTAAGGGTTTACTGAGGTTTAAGTGTTAGCATGTGGACAAGGTATTCATGATCAGGTCATGGCGACCTTGACAGTTGACCCGAAAATGAATAGGGGTGATCCCCTTGAAAAATTAATATGGCGAGTTATAGAGCAGACAAGGTTTTCACGATCGGGTCATGGCTGCCGTGACCTGTGACCTACTGACCCCGCATAAACAAGGGTTACACAGGACCGTCTACCCTTGTAGTGATAAGTGGGGAATGGAGATTGAAAGTTATCGTGTGGATAGTTTTGTTTTTTCATGATAGGTCATGGTGACCTCCACTCTTGAAATACTCCAAAATGACTAGCGGTCATCCTCTCACCATGGAGTCTACCCATGAAGTTTAATAAACTTGGCTATAGAGATCAAGGAGTTATTGTTTGCTTTAAGGGCAACCTGAAAATCTGACTCCACCTTGTCTCACAACGAACAGTCTACTCATGAAGTTTGTCTATTTTGAATTGAACTGGGGTTTTAAGGCGCACCAACACATGAAAGGTTATATGGCGCCTAACAGGAATGAACATGCCAGGCTCATTCTCCATGTACATCGAGATAAAATATGGAGAACGGGCCTAGAACCTTCTCACCCTGAACTGCAGAAGTTTGAAGTGGCTACAGATGTTAGAGAGTAAACATACAAATAAGGTTTTCCATGATCAATTCATGGTGACCTTGACATGCTGACTGCTGTGGACAGCCTACCCATAAGTTTATGTGGCTAATCCTTTGTCTTAAGGAGTCAAATAAATAAAAAAGGAAGGTCACACATATCCCAACTCCCACCAAAATAAAAACCCACGGAAAAGAGAAAATTTTCAAGAAGCAAGCATGGTTGGCATTTGAGGCACAGCGTTATTATTAATATATTTTTTACTTAAGCGTGCCGTTTTATGTATTGATATTTTCACATTGCTGAGAAGTTTAAATTACAATCAATATATTAACAATACTGGTAATGTTTCATTGAAACCTGCAAAATAGCCAGGAAAAATTTAATATTTGTAAGCCATTCAGTTGTTTTAGATATATCTATACATATGATGGTTCGTTATACAGCTTGTCCTTTACACAGCTGTCACTGATAGAAATTCCAGTATCAATATATTGATAGAAAATATTTATAAACCATTTCGTTGTTTATCATGTTTATTATATCTATCCATAAACAGAGCTCCAGATAAACTTTAATGTCAAAGGGTAATTGATCTGGAACGTTATTTTGACTTATTTAAACAGTAAATGTCATAGCGTTGTTACTTTTTACTCACAAATATGACATTTTTATACAGAATTGTACATCATCAATGCTGATTTTTACTCCGATTATTTTTTAATGCCGATTCAATTTTAAGGCTAAATATCTCCAAAAATTGCTAATCTGGAGCTCTACATAAAGCTCTATGAAAGGGGGGGGGGGGGGGGGGGGGGGGGGGGGGGGGGGGGGGAGGGGGGGCAAGTAATGTATCGGGTTCTTCAGACAGCTGTCATCGATACTAATTCCAGCTACTCTCCTTTACATCAGTCAAATAACCTAACTGGGGTGGGGGGCAAGTAATGTATCAGGTTCTTCAGACAGCTGGTCATTGATACTAATTCCAGCTACTCTCCTTTAACTCAGTCAAATAACCTAACTGATGACATTTTGAACAGCGAGCAAAACACATTAATACAGAATGAATACCGATTGATCATTGTGTTCTAATTTTGTTACATGCGTATGTGAAGATGTATTATGTATGCAATAAAATATCATTTACCAATGGAATTATTTATAAGCAATATGTTTAAATTCTAATTGCCAGTATCACTCATCTAAACTTGTACTCTACATTAAAGGGAAACAAATCAATAATTTGAACTCCTGTATCAATAAACAAGATATACCGTTATCTGTTCTATTGATGGCTGCCATATCTATACATAAAGTGGTTCTTTAAACTTCCGATGTTTAAATTATATCGCTTTTTTGTTGTCATTTCAATACAACTGTTTCTGTGATTCTGATGTATTAGGCAACATTAAATAAATATCTGTTTTCCGTTCTGATGTATTAAGCCAACATTAATTGTGTTATTTCCATTCTAATATTCTGATGTATTAGGCCAACATTAAATAAACGTTTGTTTTCCATTCTGACGTATTAGGCCAACATTAAATAAATGTTTGTTTTCCATTCTGATGTATTAGGCCAACATTAAATAACATTTGTTTGCACTTTTTGCCCCTAGTTTTCAAATCGTGGGTAGGTAGGTAGGTAGAGAATATATTTTGTTTTAAAGGTAAAGGTTTGTCCTATTTAAATTGTTGCATCAAAATCTCGAATTGATTGTTAAAAGAAAAACACAGGGGCAGTAAATGCAATTATTTCATACAGGTCACACAACAGGAGTTACATGAGCCAGATCAGCAAATCTAGTTAGACAGAAAGGGATCCCTTAGTATCAGCCATACTACACAGACACAGAATATTTCTGAAATTGGAATGGAAAGAGATCCCCAAGTGTCTGCTGTACTACACAAAACTTTCTGAAATAGGAAAGAAGGTTTAGAGTACGCAGATATTTGTTGGATAAGTTGTAAGAGAGCAAAAGAACATGTATTCAAGTTCACCCCGAGTTGTAGATAAGCTGTGTATTTTACTCATGCTATTTTAACAAATACCCCCGAGTTTTTTTAAAACTGCGAGTATCATTACTCATAAACTTATTACAAATACGTTAAACATGTAAAAATCGTATTATATTTGTATGTTTTGTCCTGTGGAACAGCTTATTCCATATTTACATGATTGTTTTAAGCATGGTTATAATATTAAGATCAAAGGTCGTATAGTGTTTCATTTTACTTATCCTTTTAATCTGAATGCTTATTTCTTTAACCCTTTCGCTGCTACAGTCGAAGGCATCGATTTTTGTGACCAATGTAAACCCAGATCAACCCGTCTATAATATGCATGCTTATCAGGCTTTACACTGTACCCACTCAGTAAGAATGTTTTCCATAACACTTTATATACAAAATATCACTGGAATTTAAATTTTAGCAGTCAACATTTAAAATTTGGCGGCAAAAGGGTTAAAAATGTATAAAAAAAATGAATTCACAACCATTTTGGAAGATTGAACTATTTAAAAATGTTGTTTACTCTGAACGTTTTCCTTCTAACTCATTTATTTTGAATCCGATGAGTAAATACTCAATTCAGTCAAAAATTATCTACGGCTCTGCTCACCATTCCATCTTGGGTCCTCTATCAACATTTTATCCTTCTCCAGACTTTCGCTACTGGGTGTGCCTGGACTACTGGATATATCTGACATCTGATCCATGGTCTGCAGCTCCCTGACATCGTACACAGGGGGCCGCAAATCCATGGCCCCGTGGGCGAAGGCACAATGAGGGCCATTCTTCACGCAGTTTCCTTTAGAGTCTGTCTCGTATACACACGTGCCAGTTTTATAATAACGTAAATGATATCTCCTCTCCGTGTCGCCTGCAGTTCTGTGTAAAAATGGACACCTGAAAAAGGGAAAAAGTAATGGTTATTTTTATTTTTTTATTTTATGAGTGTGCGTGTGTAAGCGGATTCAGTCAATAGGTAAGTCTTACTATTACTATGTTCATCAGATAAATGTACATATTTTTCTCCAACCTCAAAATTACTGGATTAAGATAATGACTATAATTAAGACCCAAAACTGCCAATAAATGCTATTGTTTTTTAAACAGTCTCTTCACCTAAAGTGTATCATTAATGCTATCAGACACCAGATGTTCATTTGTTGATCATATTCGTTATGCAATGTTTAACATCTAAATTTGATTAAAAACTATATATGTATTTGCTATTGTTTTCTATTTCGCACTTTTGAATTGTATTTGAATTTTGGGGCATCAGATGTATATATTTTCAACTGTTTTTCATTGTGTGCAGTCGTAAATTTATATATTTATTTATAGGCACATAATTATGCATTATTTTATACATAAACACATCTCATAGGTTAAACATGTACTTAAGTATATCAGTCTTTGAATTAATTTTTTTGTGTCACTAGCCCTAATTCTTATATACTCAGGGTTCCGGAAATACGGTTGCCCCGACGTGCCAGTGTTTTTTTTATGTTTTGTGAATGCAGCCTGTGCCCGTGCCATTGTGAAAAATAGGGGAATTTTTCCAGAAATTGTGAAATGTTATAACAAAAGAAAAAGAAACTTTTTTCACTTTTAATTTCACAGTTTAATATCCCTTGGTTTTAAGTTTTGTTTTTGGTAAATACAGACTAGTTTTAACACCAGCGTATATTAAGACTAGTACCCTTACTGGTCTGTATTTACCCTTTTCTTTTCTTTTTTTCAGATTGTGATTTTTTTGAATATAATTGTGAAAAAAAGTATACTTTTTGGCATTGCGAATGGGGCCGAATAACGGCCCCAAATTAGGCATAAAAAAAACACTGCGTGCGGGCAAGTGACCTTCGCAAACCTGGTTGCCCACCACTTGACCCGACTGGACGTTTCCATTCCAGACCAGAACAAGTGGCAAACTAGCCATATCAGAATTTGATAAATGAATAAAACTGGCTGCTGTTTTTCGCCGCTAGTGATTGTTAATAAGATCAAACAACTTTCGGTACAATCAACATTCTCGCCCCAGGAAGCTTAATATGTGGCATTATTTCAATAAACAACTAATTAACCCACACGCGCATTTCACACCGTTTCACTGAAATCGCAGCAATCATTTTCCGTCACCTCCCCAACCATAAACATAGCTCCTGGCAGAAAGCGTTTCCAAATAATCTCTGAAAGTCATTTGGACCATCAATCAATCAAATACAGAAAACTCTTTCTTAATTTGCAAATTTAATGAGTCAAAATAATGAGTGACAGACAAACGTGATGTGTCTGATTAGATAATCTAGCCAAAGATTTTTTCGTAACGAAAATACATTTTCTTTTACTCGAAGCACTCGTTTATCAATATGATTTTATGAGATATTTGGTGTATTTCATTGATATACTCTGTTATTAAGCGTGTATGGAAGTGTGTATTAAACGTATATGGAAGTGCATACTACACAAATAAGTTGCATAACTTAGCGATATGTGCATGTCATGGGTTTTCGGTTTTCTTAAGTTCTGAACTTTCAATTTTGATAAATAAGGTTACTGCTACTACTTCTTAAACAATTCCTAGGGAAAACCCTATTCATGCCTCTTGCTTTCATCTAATTCCCCTTAGTTCAAAGACAAAGGCGTAGGAACGTTACCGTTGTTACAGATATTGGGGGCCAAGTGAATATTTTTAATAACGTTTTTGTCTTGTTTCTTTGCTTGTCACACAAATGAACACAATAGCTTCTTTTTTTTCTGTCAACTGGTTAATTGTACACACTGTGACATTAAAAGTTCCATACACTAGCTGCCAAGCAATTATTTTGGATGGTCTTCAAAAATCATGGGGTGGTGTGTGTGTGTGTGTGTGTGTGTGTGTGTGGTGCTTGGTGGGGTGGGAGGGGGGAATAAAATTAGTTTGTATACTGTCACATTCATCATTTTATGATTGAAGTAGCACAAATATGTAATAGACACGAAGAAGACCGTTTGATTTTTTTTATATGAATAAATACAATGTATTAACTAATACAATTAAATACATTCTCCCTTTCTTTTTCAAGTAAGTATAATGGTCCAAATTATGTGGCGGTCCATCCCGTTTAACACGAATAATCGTAAAGCACCAATTTTTAGGACAACAAGGTTTGCTTGACTTCAGTAAAGCATTCGACAAAGTCCCTCATAATGGCCTTGCAGTCAAGCTTCGTCACTATGGTGTCCGAAGCAAGACCTTCGAGTGGATTAACAGCTTTTTAGCTGGAAGAAACCAACAGTTTGTGCTCGAAAGCCAATCATCTGCATCAGCCCCCGTCACTTCAGGCGTTCCCCAAGGAATGGCTATGGGTCCCCGGCTGTTCTTAGGCTACATCGACGTCTTGCCGCCGAGAGTCTATTCTCGTAACCCTGATCTTTCCAAATCTAAAAGTAATTTAAGGACTCTTCTGCGACAAGGACTATCACAACCTGACTTCTATGGTGATGTGATTTATAAACTTCATAAGATTATTGGTCATGGTCACTTTCATACTATCTTTGTTAAACTTGTTAAAAAGTTTATCAAAAGAGGTTATGACCCTATAATTTTCCAACGTACTGCATGCTTGGTGGTGGACCCTTTTACAGTTCGCCACTATGCTTTCCTCTTTAATTGTACCATGACCGGACCGGCTGTGAAACCTATGACGCCTACCTAAAGCCCATTGGGACGATGGCGTTTGATGTTTGTCTATGATCTTTCTTGTCGTGCCCTTAATGTGTTCTTAAATGTGGGGCAAGTGACATTATGGGCAGGACTTTTGAAAATATTTCCAGAACCCCGATACTCAATGAAAACCCGTACATTTTCCTTTAGCGCGACTACATAAAATATACTATTAAATATCATATTGGCTATTATTCTGTCTTAATCTGTAAGTTTATGCCTAGGCTGGTTGAAGTGCCCCTTGAAATGAACAACTACAAAACCAGGTAATTGCACCTGAACTTCAACAGGACACAGGGTCGCACGGTAATCGTGAAGTATTTGCCATTGAAATTAGCACCTCAATTTATTTATCCAGTATCATTGCTGCAGCAACAGGCTCTATTTAAGACCCGATGAATGCATTTTATAAGCTTGTCCGCATCGTTTTTACTGAAATTTTGATGTCATTACTTTTTGTGTGGCCTGCCGTGTGCTTATTTCAGGTTTAGATAAAGATAATTATGTGTGAAGTTTTATGAACATATGTCGAATTCTTCTCAAGTTAGGGCCAAGGTTAGGTTGCAGGTTAAAGTGTGAAAGACGATGAAGACAGACGAACAAAGGGATCCCTAAGTGACTGCCATGCTATGCAGGCGACACAGAAATACAGAAGGTAAGAAACTGGGCTGCTTAAATCATTATTTTCATTCGTCAACATTGCTCATTCGACTCAGACGTTTATGTCACGCTGTTTGACTGGATAAAGATATAAACTGGGATACATGCCTCTTTATCCAATCCAACAGCACGACAATGAAAACCACCAGGTTGAAGCTACAGTACATGTGACGAAAATACTGATTTTCTTAAAGTTTAGTTTTAAAAATATTTAGTGATTAATTAAAACTAATAAGATAGATCTACCACCCATTCATTCGTGCTTAATATCAAGGTTGATGTGCACCTTTAATGCCAAATGTGAATCAATTTTCTTTCAATGTGCAAAATGCAATGTGAAAAATGCACATTGAAAGAAAATTAATTCAAATTTGAATTAAGAAGAAAACAGATTTTTTTTTTACTATTTTGTCCTGGCTTAACCAGCCTTTAATACATGATTTCTGTAGTTTACCTGTATTCAATCTTTAAATAACTGCAGGTTACATATAGATCCCATATAATATACAGCTGACATTTCAGATGAATCACCTGGCAATGGCAAAATTATATTTATCTACCAGGATATACAAGAAAGCCCTATTGTATTTGTACATACATGGCCACTGGCAATCATTTGCTACCTATTTAGGCCAAATAAAATTATACCTGTGTTTACTGTAACATTGCTGAAAAAAAATAGGGTAGGTAGGTAGGCATTTTATTTTATTTTTTTACTTTATTTTTTGGCGAAGTTAATTTAAGGAGGCGATGAGCTTCGATGAATGGGAAAATGTGGTATTTTAAAAACTACAATAGATAACAAATGAAATTGTGTATGTGTTATTGTTTCCCAAAAGGCATGGCAACAACTGGCTCTTTTCCCAATCACTTGCAATTATTGCAAAGGGGTAAAACCGTTTAATTTATTTTTCGCAAGTCCGGAAAAGGTTCAGTTCCAACAGCAGGACAATGAGCACGAGTCGACCGTGAGGTCGCGTGAACATAATGATTTAAAAATTACTTGTAATGTCACAATTATAAATCACATTTGGTAGTACACCAAGTAATCATAGGCCACCTAGGCAGATTTCGTCTCAGAAACAGGGAAATGCAGCTTGAAATCGCTAGATTCTGTGATTCGGATTAATTTCGCACTATTTACCTTAGAAATAATAGTCAACAATACCATTGTAATCTGATTTGGAGAGGTATTCTTTAAACAAGAGGTCAATGACCTTGAAGCTCTACTGATAGGTTTTGATAGCTAGATCAGCATTCCTGTGAAGTTTCATGAAATCCTGTCAAGTAGTTTCAGGTGTAGTCGCTACAAGTTTTTACTATATAACTCTATGTAAACAAAGATTGCAGCCATGTTTAATGTTGAATCAAAATAATTTGCAACAAGGACCAACATCATGTCATGCTGATCATTTTAGAAAAAGTTCCATATCAATATCACTTCTAGTTTTCAAGTAGTAGTTGCTACAAAAAAAAAAAAATCTATTTTTAGCCATGGCAGCATCTTGAATTTCTGTTCGACCAGAAACTTTGCTAGGATCAAGTAGACATCAAGAACCACATTTCTGTTAAGTTTCATGAAAATCCTTCAAGTAGTCTGAGATGAGTAGTCACCACAAGTTTTCCTATATAACTGTATGTAAACAAAGATGGCCACTGGTATCCATGTTTGACATCCAAATCAAAATGAACTTTGATTAGGACCAACTACATGTCATTGCAGTCATTTTGGTAAAGATTCCAAATCAATATCACATATGTTTTTTGAGTAGTCACCACAAAATCGCATTTTTAAAATCGCTACAAGTTTTTCCTATATAACTCTATGTAAACAAAGATGGCCACTGGCAGCCATGTTTGACATGGAATCGAAATGAATCTTGGTTAGGTCAAGTACATGTCGCACCAGTAATTTTGGAAAAGGTTCCAATTCAATATCACTTACGTTTTATTAGTAGTCGCCAGTCGCATTGTTATGCCCCCGAAAAAATTTCGGGGGCATATAGTAATCCGGATTCTGTCCGTCATTCCCAAGTTTGTGTCCGGACCGTAACTCCACGACGCCTGCAGGGATTTTTAAATAACTTGGCACAAGTGATCACCATAACAAGACGATGTGTCCCCCGCAAAACCCAGGTCCATACCTCAAAGGTCAAGGTCACACTTGAAGTTCATAGGTCAAAAACAGGTACGCAATTTCGTGTCCGGACTGCAACGTCACAACCCCTACAGGGTTTTTGAAATAACTTGGAAAAGTGATCACTATAACAAGACGATGTGTCCCCCGCAAAACCCAGGTCCGTACCTCAAAGGTCAAGGTCACACTTGAAGTTCATAGGTCAAAAACAGGTACGCAATTTCTTGTCCGGACTGCAACGTCACAACCCCTGCAGGGTTTTTGAAATAACTTGGAAAAGTGATCACTATACCAAGACGATGTGTCCCCCGCAAAACCCGGGTCCGTAACTCAAAGGTCAAGGTCACACTTGAAGTTCATAGGTCAAAAACAGGTATGCAATTTCGTGTCCGGACTGCAACGTCACAACCCCTGCAGGGATTTTTAAATAACTTGGCACAAGTGATCACCATAACAAGACGATGTGTCCCCCGCAAAACCCAGATCCGTACCTCAAAGGTCAAGGTTACACTTGAAGTTTATAGGTCAAAAACAGGTACGCAATTTCGTGTCGGGACCGTAACGTCACAACCCCTGCAGGGATTTTTTAAATTACTTGGCACAAGTGATCACCATAACAAGACGATGTGTCGCGCGCAAAACCCAGGTCTTCAAGGTCAAGGTCACACTTGGAGGTCAAATGTCAAATTGTGTCCGGTCAATAACTCTGGCATTCATAGAGGGATTTTCAAATAACTTGGCACAAGTGCTCACCAAAACAAGACGATGTCACGCACAAAATCCATGTCTGTGGCCCCAAGGTCAAGGTCACATTTAGAGGTCAAAGGTCAAATCATGTCCAGTCAATAACTTCTGCATGCCTGGACAGATTTTTAAATAACTTGGCACAAGTGCTCACCACAACCAAATGAGGTGTGCACAAATCCAGGTCCATGGCTCCAAGGTCAAGGTCATACCTAGAGGTCAAAGGACACTTCAGGGGCATGTATCACTTAGTGATATTTCTTGTTTAAAATCTATTTTTAGCAGTGGCTGCCATCTTGAATTTCCTATCAACCTCAATTTTTGCTAGGATCAACTAGACATCAAGAGCAACTTTCCTGTTAAGTTCAATGAAATTCCATAAGGTAGTTTTAGAGTAGTCGCCACAAGTTTTTCCTATATAACTCTATGTAAACAGAGATGTACGCTGGCTGCCATGTTTGACATCCAAATCAAAATTAATTTTGGTTAGGATCAACTATATGTTGCGCCAGTCATTTTGGTAAAGGTTCCAAATCAATATCACGTTTTTTGAGTAGTTGCCACAAAGTCGCATTTTTAAAATCTTTTTTTAGGAGTGGCGAATATCTTGAATTTCCTACTGACCTAAATGTTTGCTAGGATCAACTCAGTGTTCCCATTCACGCACATATGTGCATGAATCACGCATGAAAACAAAAAATCACGCACAGAAAACTGACCTCATACGTGCATGCACGCACAGAAAAAATACAAGTCTGATAATAAGAAAGCATGACCGTCGGTAGATTTCCAAATTCTCGTCCACTTTGTCCGAATATTTTTTGAAATATCAAAACGAAACTAAAACGCTTTGTTTACAAAAACATTATCCCGAGTAATTGCGTCAATTGCCCTATCCCTCTAGTGCATACCACGATGATTGGTTATGACGTCATAAGTGCACGCGCTACCTAAATGAAAGTAGAGAAAACATTGACATCTCATTCTGGTGGTTTTGACTTAATTCTTTTTCAGATTTAGTAAGTATATTTAAAATTGAAATAAAAACTTAATAATAGAAAAAATGAAGATCAAATAATTAATTCAAATCGTGTTTCGTCTCTCCCGTGTACTATTTATAGATGCGCAAACGTGTTGACTGGTATTGGATTTTTACTTGAACGAAAATCGGCATGTTTCCACATTTACAAACAGAAGAAATGTCAAAATGCAGAAAACAGAATGGTCATTGCATATGCTGCAAACAGGCCTGATTTTGATGAACATGAGGTCATACGGAGAGCCTGTCAACTTGCTCTCAGATAAATCATAAAAATGATTTACTGTAACTGTTGTCAACTTGAATATTACACTGTGTATTGTAATGCCTTCAGTAGCAAATAAAGTATGTTGAAAGGTTTAAAAATCTTAAAATTCATAGTGTACCCCCAAAATTTAACAGTAGGGGGTACATGTACCCCCAAATGAAAAAGTCAGTGGGAACACTGTCAACTAGACGTCAAGAGCAACATTCCTTTTAAGTTCCATGAAATTCCACAAGTAGTTACAGAGTAGTCGTCACAAGTTTTTCCTATATAACTCTTATGTAAACAAAGATGGCCACTGGCGGCCATGTTTGACATCCAATCCAAATGAACTTTCAACTTTTTAAAATGTCTTTAAAGTCAAGTTCATTGGTGGGGTGGGACTTAGTGGAAGTGTAAGGGGGTATGTTCATACAAAGTTTGAAAGCAATACCTTTGACGGTATTGGAGATATATACCTTCCAAATTTAACAAAGAAAATTTGACTGTCTTAGTCAAGGTCACTTGTGGGGGTGGGGTGAAAGTGTAAGGGGTTACCTCAGTGAATGTTAATACAAAGTTTCATAGCAATACCTTTGACGGTATTGAAGATATATACCTTCCAAAAAACCAACCATGTGTTGACAGCGCCGTCGCCTTCGGAAAAGTGATCCCCATGTCTCGCTTTTTTCTTCGAAAATGCGAGACAATAAAATGTTATCTCTTTTTTGGACTGGGATTTTTTTCTCTCCAACTGGAAAAAAACACACTTTTTGCCATTGGCAATGGTACCGTTTTTCGATACCACTTATATAAGAAAAACTCCAACGGGCATTTAAAATATCAAAACGTTTACCATACAAAATTTTACACGGTATTTATTTTGAAGTAAATTGTATTAGTTTACAACTATGACGGAATGCCTTCTTCCCACAGCACCTGCAGGTGTTGAATGGGTTCTTTCTCTTATGACACTGTTGCGCTCCTCAACCCTTGACCACATTATGAAGAGTTGGCAGAAGAGACCATCACCATTGACAAGACACCTAATCAACTTTAGTATTTTAATGCTAAAATGGAAAACTTGACATTTAGACTTTTCTCTTTATAACATTAAAATAACATTATGACGTTATTTTATTATTATTCGATTTACAAGGCAGAGAATTTGCTGAAGAAAAAAAAATAAGTTGAAAAATCTATTTTTGTTTATTTCATTGGGAACGAGGGAGAATGAAATGTTCGATTAAAGTCTGTGAGGAGGTAATAAATAAACAATAAACTATCAAATTTCCTATGGAAAAATAAAATTCCTCATTTCGTTTTGTTATAGGAGGGTTCGTTAAAGGAATATCAAAAAATAGCCACCTTATGATGTTCAAGAGCTAAGTGGTTAGATTATATCTTGTAGAATAATGAGTGCATGTGTTTCTTAGAAATTCCCCTAGTATATGGAAATGACACAAAATCTCCCTACCTGAGGGCCCCAAGTTCCCTAAGGGTTTCGGGAAGGGGGGGTTAAAGCATACAGAATATTCAAATTTTGGAAAATAAATACTGCATGCAATTTATCTCTGGGTGAAATGATTTTGATGTAATTAATGTTTGCTTATGATGTTGTTAATATGACTGAACTAACTTGAAGACTTGAATCTTTTAATGAGTAAACTCCAAATAAATCGGTGAATATGTGTTCTTAGAAAAAAGAATTTTTTTTTTTTTGTGTGCAATTTTGAAGTTTTGTGGAGTCGTCAGTGCATCAAATAGGCAAATACAAACACAATATTTCAAAGTACTCATTTTAATTTTAATTCAGTGCATACTGGCATACGATGTATTTTCCCTGGTATGTTATTCTTTTGAAAACAGTGTACACTTCAGTAGATTGTGTTTGCCAATCGGAGGGTCCTTTGTCCCTATCACGGGAGACAATTTTACACATTGTACACTACACAGTGTTCACAATAGTGGCCAATGATAATTTACTGCCAAGCTGTCATTCTAAAACAATGCAAAATATGTCAATTTTTGTCGGCAAGCAAGTGGCGAAAACAATTGAAATAACGAGACTGCAAACTTTATCATTTTGTTTTAACGGATCACTTTTAAATCGTTCCATTTTCACAGTCGTGAGGGAAGGTCTCAAAACAAAGGATGTACATGTCTTGATGACAGCATACATCATCATGTACATGTGCAAGCAATGTTAGCATAGATATTTTTGATACACTGAACATTTATATATTTATAGATGGCAACAAAGTGTTTATGCTTTGCTCATATGGGTTTATGTTGTTTTTGTTTGCCTTTATTTTAAATTTAATATTTAAAAAAAGCATCCATTGAAAAAAAATAACAGTGCTAGCAATTATCATTTTTTAGTTTACTATACCACCTAGTAGTTAGGTAAAAACAGGTAAATCACTAGACCTGCTCAAAATTTACTAGCGGCCCAATATAATATTCAACAGAACTTCTTCGAGATTCCGTTCATTTCATGAGTTTTAAAATGCATTTTGAATGTGTTTCCACATTTCTTAAATATGCCAGGTTATCCAAGTCTGTAATGAAAGTATCGCAATCAAGACTTTGCTAAAAGAAAGGGACGGAAAACACTCATTTTGATTACTGAGGCAATTGTTAATAATGCCCTATAGACATTTACTGAAACTATTGAAATATCAGGCTTTTAAAAGGTTAAGTTAGAAAGAGCCGTTACAACACAACCTATCTATTTATAATCTATTTCTTATTTGAATGCATTTTTTACTAGCCCATCAGTTTTACACCCATTCATCTTCCTTCTGTCTATGCTCAACCATTTCGTACAACTTAAAAACAATTAAATGCATTCTTAAATGCCACATAATTTGTATATTTTCAATTAAAGTAATTGATTATTTGAGACTGTACAAGCTACGTGTTATCAAAAGTGCACCAAACTGTTTACATCTTGATTATGTAGGTCAAGGCAAAGGTCATGAGTTTGTTTTCATTATTCAGCAACTTTGTAAACATGTTATGTAGTTTATTAATAGTAACAAATTATGCAACCATCATAAGCATGCCTATTGTAGGTACTGCACGTAAAAAGTGCACAATCATCTGACTGTCATTATGATGGTACTACTAATTTAGCTTTTGTTCGAACTTCTATTTTTAGACCCCAGATCATGTAAACAGAACTTCAGAAGAAAAAGAAACATCAATAATACCACTAATTGCAGATTAATAACAGTTTTGTGAACGTTCAATCCATCTGACATTCAATAAAACCGATAGCAAACTTAGTTCGATGTCATAAAACGTAACATTTTAAAAACAATCTGCCTATTTCACAACAAAGAAACCGGGTTTGTCTTCGTCGACTGAAAACTGGAACAAAAATGGCGGCCATTGTTTACAAGACGTCAAAAAGTTACTCGTTACAATTTACGTATTTTTAACTATTTACACACCCTTAAAGCAAAAACTTCGCACTGCGAACTTGTTAATTGATTACTTACAAATGATAATACAGGGTTGTCAATCTTTAATTCGCGTTGGAAATGTTAAATTATTACTGACATATCGTCAGCCTATTTCCCACCAAAATTTGAACGGGCGACAAATGAATGAAAGTAACTTACTCGTCTCCATCCGGACACATTCCGGTTGTCTCATCAAACTTAGTACAGTAGATGTCAGGGCTATAATTAAATGTCCCGTCCCTCTTCCGAACGGGTCGACGTCTTCGTTGATTCATAAAGTGCCAGTGAAAACAAGTAAATGGTCTATGTTGTGTACACTTATGTTGCAAGAAAAGCGGACATTGTTGTGTTCGAAACTCTTTTAAATACCTGAAACAAAAGAAATAGTGTGATCAGATTTATCCCAGCTATCAAAATGAAGATACATCTTTTGTGTATATGTAACAAGTAAAATGACAAAGAAACTTACATATAGTGAGGTGGTTTTTCTGTTTGTGCTGGAAGAGCCGGGCTCTCTGATGGCATTTTTGTTGTCATTATTTTCTATGGCGCATATCTATTGCGCAGGTCAAAACTGCTGTTGTTATGATTGGTTTACGGTGGTCACGTGGAGATTGCGTCAAACTGAAGGCACCTGCTGTCAGCTGGTTGATGTAAATTAGTGCAATAATCAGAAAATGCAAAACATAAAATAATGCAGACTCCGTATCATACAGTTTTTGAAAACATGTGCTCAGGCCAGTATCTACAGGATTTTGAAATCAATATTTTACCAGAATATGTTGTATCAGGATATTTAAAGGGCTAACTTGGTAGTCCTGGCTGGCTTCCATGAGCGGATGCTTGACCGCTGCTCTGTAGACCAATTATGGCAGTCTTTCCATGAAAACATGAACATGGCATCCCAACTAAAACGGCATCAACAAAAAAGACATTACCTTGGATTAAAGTAGACTTGAAACGACTATACAGGAAACGTGACAAATAATACAAAAAAAAAATACAAGAGAACTGGACAAAATAGCAACAAAGAGCGCTATCTTGATTTGAAACATCTCTGTCGTAAAAAGACCAAAAATGGCAAATCAAAACTACTTAGAAGACATACTAAATGTAAACATTGACACAGAAACAGAACAAAATCAAAGTAGATCAAACAAGAATAAATTATATACACTCTTAAAACATTCAAAACAAGACTCTACTGGAATATAATTATTAAAAAAAAGTGTAACAAATCATATCAAGAAGACTCAGACAAAGCTCAAATGTTTAATGAGCAATTTCAATCAGTTCTTACCTCGACGTCCCCGGTGTCTCTTAAACCTCTCTGTGAGATGAAAGTCCAAGATAGTACCGATGCAGGTGCGGAGGCCCAAACACACAACCCAAATGCCAAAATTCCCGATATTGAGGTATCTAATGCTGGTGGAGCAGAGGCCCAGGTAACATACAGCCCAAACACCAAAATGCCCAATATTCAGGTATCCACTGCTGACATTGAGAAACTCCTCAACAACTTAAACCCGCCTAAAGCAGCGGGTCCAGACCAGATCAGACCTATATCATGCTCATGAATCTTAGCAAGGAAATCTCTCCTATACAGCAGATTCTCTTCAGTGAATCTCTCAGCACTGGCACCATTCCAGATTTATGGAAGATGGCAAATGTTGCCCCTGTCTTGAAGAAGGGCCCCAAAAACCGATCCTTCGAACTATCGCCCCATTTCTCTAACCTGTATTCTTTGCAAGATTCTTGAGTACATTGTCTCTTCCAGTATCACTTTTATGAACTCCAGCATGGTTTCAGGGAAAAAGAACCTGCCAAACACAACTTCTTATGCTTGTTGATGACCTGCTAAAAGCACTAAATCTCAAGAGTCAAGTTGACCTCATTCTTTTAGACTTTAGTAAATCCTTCGACATGGTAAACCATGAACTGCATGCTCCTCTATAAACTCCATTCTATGGCATTAGAGGGGAAACTTGTTCATGGGTCAAATGCTTCTTAGACAATAGATTGTAATAAACGGCTCCCAGTCAGATCCTATTCCTGTTTCTTCCGGAATCCCTCGGGGCTTTGTACTTGGACCCCTCTTATTCCTAATCTACATAAATGATCTATCTGAGCATGTAACTTCCTCTAAAGTCCGCATCTTTGCAGATGATACCGCCATATCTATATCTCTCTCTCAATTGCTTCCCACTCCAGTATCTTCAACATGGCCTAGAACAGCTCGAAAAGTGGGAAACCAAATGGGACATGAAATTCAACCCTTCTAAATGCCAAGTCATTCACACAACTAAACACAGAAATGTAATAAACACCCGTTACTTTCTTCATAATACAGAACTAGAATCAGTCTCATCAGCCAAATATCTGGGAGTCGAAATATCAAATAACCTATCATGGAATAAACATATCGATTCAATCACAAAAAATGCAAACCAAACACTAGGCTTTCTCAGACGAAATATTAAAGTTCATTCAGAAAAACTCAAATCAACAGCATACAAGTCACTGGTCAGACCCCAGCTTGAGTACTGCTCCCCTATCTGGTCCCCGTACACTGAATCAGGTATCAGTCAGATATAATCTGCTCGCTGGGCAAAACGCGACTATACCCGCACCTCTAATGTCACAGACATGTTGATTGCATTGCAATGGAGACGCATTGACCTTCGTCGCATCGACCAAATACTGGTCATGTTTTATAACATCACCCATCATCTTGTAGCAATCCCTCCGGAAGACTATCTTGTACTTAATACAAGACCCAGTTGATCCCAACATCCAATGGCATACCACCAGATCGAGACAGCCACGGATTACTATAAGTATTAATTCCTTCTTCCCGCGTATGGCCGAGGACTGTTGTCCACTGGAATTCAACGCCCTCTAGCATAGTGGCACTACCTTTGCCACAGTTCATCCTGGCTATTAGTATGTGTACTTTATATGTAATTGTTACTGCATCTACGTATATGTAATTGTATGTGTAACGGTTTCTGCATCTAAGTATGTGTAACTGTATGTGTAACGTTTACTGCATCTACGTATGTGTAACTTTATGTGTAATGGTTACTGCATCTACGTATGTGTAACTGTATGTGTAATGGTTACTGCATCTACATATGTGTAACTGTATGTGTAATGGTTACTGTATCTACATATGTGTAACTGTATGTGTTATGGTTACTGTATCTACGTATGTGTAACGTATGTGTAACTGTATATGTAATGGTTACTGTATCTACGTATGTGTAACTGTATGTGTAATCGTTGCTGTATCTACGTATGTGTAACTGTATGTGTAACGCTTACTGTAGCTACGTATGTGTACTGTATCTACGTATGTGTAACTGTATATGTAATGGTTACTGCATCTACGTATGTGTAACTTTATGTGTAATGGTTACTGCATCTACGTATGTGTAACTGTATGTGTAATGGTTACTGTATCTACGTATGTGTAACGTATGTGTAACTGTATATGTAATGGTTACTGCATCTACGTATGTGTAACTTTATGTGTAATGGTTACTGCATCTACGTATGTGTAACTGTATGTGTAATCGTTACTGTATCTACGTATGTGTAACTGTATGTGTAACGCTTACTGTAGCTACGTATGTGTACTGTATCTACGTATGTGTAACTGTATATGTAATGGTTACTGTATCTACGTATGTGTAACTTTATGTGTAATAGTTACTGCATCTACGTATTTGTAACTGTATGTGTAATGGTTACTGTATATACGTATGTGTAATGTTACTGTATCTACGTATGTATTGTATTGTCGGATCTTTGCATCCATGATGTATGGTAATGATGTCCTCCATAATTGTTTTGCTTTTATGTGCGCATGTCTAAACGGAAGGCGATGGAGCGATGGTACGATGGAGCAGGGGGCGATGCAACATCGCACATCGACTGCGATGGTGTGATGGCACGACGGTGCGATGGCGATGGCACGACGGTGCGATGGCGATGACATGATGGTAAGATGGTACGATGGTTCATCGCGTCATCGCCATCGTACCATCGTACCATCGCGCATCGACTTGTAAAAGGTCGATGCGCGATGGTACCATCGTACCATCGTACCATCGCGTTTAAAGTCGATGCGAGATAGTACGATGGCTATGGTACAATGGTACGATGGCGATGACGTGATGGACCATCGCGTCATCGCCATCGTACCATCGCCCCATCGCGATCGTACCATCGTGCCATCGCCATCGTACCACGTACCATCGCGCATCGACTTGTAAAGGTCGATGCGCGATGGTACTATGGCCCTAACGGAACACCGTAACAGTGTCTGCACCGACAGTGTGATTGAGTTTTGCGTATTTTAATAAGGGGGAGCACTCCTCCGGGCTTGTCTGCATAATATTGTAGAGAGCGTAAGCTAAATTAAGGTATGAAAGCACCAATTATTTTCCCCATAGACACCAATGCTAAAGTGTCACATATTAATGATTTGCTGCAAATTCAACTCAAGTATGGATAATGCAGCAGTGTAATGTTCATATAGAAAACTATTTTTCCAATTGAAAAATCACCAGAAAACGTGGGGTCACAAGACATGTAAGAAAGTTCTTGTTTGTTTACTAAACAGGTCAAGGGAACAGCTGTTTTTATTGATCGACTGTTTTCATTGCTCACAAAGTGTAAGCATAGAGTCGAAATTTCGAAAATGTTCATCAGTGATCCAGTTAAACCTATTAATACGCTTCTTATACATATAACCACAAAATGGAATAGAAATGGGCAGTTTTCCCCTACTTATAATGCCCATTTCCATCGAAAAAGGAGGGATTACTTTTTATTATAGGAACTCTACATTCGTCTACACCTCGGAGGTTTACATGTAATTGGTGGTGATAAACCTTAAGCTAACATTTGATGTATGTATATGCGGTGTACCTCGTTTTTTTCCATATTGAAATGCTATTTTCCGAGAATTATCAGAAATATGCTTGGCACTGGGCTACTGGTTATTTGAGGGATATGGCAGCGGAAGTGTATGTGTAACGGTTATTGAATCTACGTATCTTTAATGGTTACTGTATCTACGTATGCGTAATGGTTACTGTATATGCGTATGTGTAACTTTATGTTTAATGGTTACTGCATCTACGTATGTGTAACTGTATGTGTAATCGTTACTGTATCTACGTATATGTAATGCTTACTGTATCTGCGTATGTGTAACTTTATGTTTAATGGTTACTGCATCTACATATATGTAACTGTACAGGGGCGGATCCAGGATTTCAGCTTAGGGGGGGCGTAAGATTTTGGTCAATTTTCGGTTCCATCTCTAGTCTCATAAAACGGTTGCGGTAGTACATTGATAGGGTAAAAAAGTCCGTTTTCAATTAAAAGGATTTAGCAATGTGTTAATTAAACCATTCATTAGCCATTATGCGTCGAGCGAGCGATAACTTTTTTTATACTGAGGGCGTGCATCGAAATTGTTTGATATTTTATCTACAGTAACATGGACATACATGTATGAATATAAAAGTCGGTTTTCAAATAAAAGGATTTAACAATGTGTTAATTAAACCACTTATTAGTCATTACGCGGCAGGCCAGCGAGCGAAGCGAGCGAGAATTTTTTCTATAGTGAGGGCGTGCATCGAAATTGTTTGATATTTTATCTACAATAACATGGACATACATGTATGAATAAAAAAAAAAGTCCGTTTTCAAATCAAAGAATTTAACAATGTGTTAAACCACTCATTAGCCATTATGCGTCGAGCGAGCGAAAAAAAAAATATACTGATGGCGTGCTACGAAATTGTTTGATATTTTGTCTACAGTAACATGGACATACATGTATGAATAAAAAAGTCCGTTTTCAAGTAAAAGGATTTAACAATGTGTTAATTAAACCACTCATAAGCCATTATGCGCTTAGCGAGAACATTTTTTTATACTGAGGGCGTGCAAAGAAATTGTTTGATATTTTATCTACAGTAACATGGACATACATGTATGAATAAAAAAGTCCGTTTTCAAATAAAAGGATTTAACAATGTGTTAATTAAACCACTCATTAGCCATTATGCGTCTTTTACAACATTTTTATACTCTTTCTTTTTTTAGGTAAGGATATTAAACACCATTCTTACTTAATTATTTTATTTTAAATTTCAGTTAAGGATATGGGAGTCAGCATACTGAGCAATCTCTTTCATGGACACAACGACAAGAGCGAGTCCGAGAGGTTTATCCAAGAAGCCATAATGACGATTGGATTTCAGGTTCAAACTCCGATTTTAGATGCCCTGAAGCAGTCTCCTTGGTACACAATCATGGTGGATGAGACCACTGACATACAAGTCGTCAAGGAAATTGTTGCTTATGGACGATACATGAAGGATGGAAGAAGCCATACAGAATTCCTGCTGATGATCCCTCTTCATAACGGCACTGCATACACCGTAGTGACAGCACTGAAGGAGTACCTTCGACATGTTCATCTTCCACTCAGCAAGATGTGAGCGATTTGAAGTGATGGGGCGTCCGTCATGCTTGGACGAAAGAATGGTGTTTGTGCCAAGCTACGGGAGGAGGTACCCCACATCATCTCTAACCACTGTATGGCTCATCGTCTGGCCTTGGGAGTGTCGCAGTCGACAAAAGATATAACCTACTTGACGACATTTAAAGACATCCTGGATCAGCTTCATCGCTTCTACAAGTACAGTCCAGTACGAACGGCAGCTCCTCAGCAGATTCAGATGCTCTATGACGACAAGACGTTGAAGATCACCCAGGCTAAGGATGCCAGATGGCTATCTCATGACCAGGCTACCAGCACTCCGAAGAAGTGCCTTCCATCGGTGATCAGCAGTTTGGAACGTGAAGCACAGGGACAAATTGACGCACAGGCAATGGGGCTATCAGTCTTTGTGCAGACGTACAAGTTTGTGGGATCGCTACTGATGATGTGTGACATCCTTCCCCATATGTCCTGTCTCTCAAAAGCAATGCAGGTACTTACAGTTTCCATGTAACTATATTTATTACTATGTATGCAATTGATATTAATTGAAAAAAAGCACTGTGAGCAGTAATTCAATAAGTAAAAAATAAGTAATTAAATTTCTCCTGTATTATGAACTCTGCTCACAATATGTTAAAAATAATATTTTTGTTCTTTAATTTGGTAATTTCTAGTTGTTATACAGCATCCATTTAATATGTTTAATATTTAATTATATTCTTTTAAGGCTCGTGATGCAGTCTACACAACAGTGAGACCACTGGTGAATGGGACACTCTCCATCCTCCAACAGCTTCGACAGAATCCAGCGGCAAACTACTCGGCACTGCAAGACACCATCACCAAACTTCAGGAGCAGCAGTTCAACATACGAACTCCAACAGAGGACCAGCTCAATGACCACAGGACCAATGTAAGTTTATGAATTAATATTACTTAAAACAGTGTGCAACATCTTAGCATATCTTGCATAAAACATAAAATACACATTATTAATTACATACTCATTTTAAGAAAACACAATAGTTTGCAGTGTTGTGACATGTTTTTAATATTGCAGACTTTCCAGAGGATGAAGATGACTTGGACAGCTATGGAAATGAAGGTAATTATCTGTTTATTTATCTGTTTACTTCAAAGCTTGTCAATATTTTGAGAAAAAAAATACTAAAATTAATTTAAAAATAAAACAAAAATAATTCAGTAATTACTATTATTAAGTGTGTTGGTCTATTATATATTATTTATTTATAATATATTACATTATTTATGTATATTTCTTCAGACCTTGGCCCGCCACTTCAACCTGGATGCAGATTCAACGATGATCGAATGGAGACAAGTGAGGGAGGTTACCAAGAATGAAAATAGGTCAGCTGACAGGAACATGGATTGGGTAACGAAGGAGCTACAGGCGTCACACCCCAACTTGTTCAAGATTGCAGCTGTTGGTCTGCTTCTTCCAGCATCAACATCAGATTACGAGAGGGGACTCTCTACACTTAAGAGAATTAAGACGGAGCACAGGTCAACTCTGATAACAGAGTACTCAACGCACTGCTGGCAGTAACAATGCAGGGCCCACCTCCAGCACAGTTTGAATATGACAGGGCAGTGGAAGAGTGGCACAAGGCCAGGCCTAGAAGGTCAAGCATCTGAATTAGAATAGGAACTGTTAGCTAGACAAGGCAAGACATTGAATGGGCTAATTTGTGTTTATTTGAGTGCTAAGGTTATATTTTTTAAGTATTAACAAATGCGCTGTTTTATTTCTAGGGATGAATATTGTGTAGTTGATGGTATTGTATGTATTTTAGATTTGTGTGCATGATGTGTTGATGTGTATGTTGTATTATTGTGTATAAACTTATTTATAGTAAATATTTGTATGTATATTTTCTTCTTCATCATTGTGTATTAAAACATGGATTTATATTTATTATTGTTTATTGTATGTATTTTAGATGTTGAATGTTGTGTTGATGTGCAAGTTGTATTATTGTGTATGTTGTGTTATTGTGTATGAACTTATTTTACTAAATATTTTTATGAGTTTTTTTAAAATAAAAATCTTAAAACATGGATTATTTATTATTGTTTATTTTCATCAATATATAATTATATATGGCTTCATTATCATCAATATATAATTATATATGGCTTCCTAACATCACTAATATCATACACAAGAGTGCCTCACCTTCAATACAGGCAGTTACTAAAAGCAAAAAAAATCGAACACACGAGGTGGTCTCCCGTTCCCGTACCCTCTCCTAGCACGCGGTACATGCCACTATCCTTGAAAATAATCCTGTCGATAACCCTGTGATATTGTTAATTATCCCCATTTAGATGGGAATGTTCCCCGAACAAATTCTTATGGGGTCATGTGTCTCAAATTAATCGTTTTTCTAGAGCTTGTACTCGAGTTGAGGACTTTAATATTCGTAATCTTTGTATAACTAAAAAGCTACTCCATCAGGGCTACCGTTACCATAAACTTCGTAAACCGTTTGGAAAATTGTACTATCGTAACCCTGATGTTCTTTCCAAACATAAAACTCACAACTTGACTTCTATGGTGACGTCATTTACAAACTTCAAACAAACAAAGACTGTGATCTTTTTAAGATCCTTGGTCATGATCACTTTCAAACTATCTTTGTTAAACTTGTTAAAAAGGTTTATCAAAAGAGGTTATGACCCTATGATTTTGCAACGCACTGCATGCTTGGTGTCGGACCCATTTACAGTTCGCCACTATGCTTTCCTCTTTAATTGTGCGATGACCGGCATGCTGTGGACCCTAAGATGGCGTCTACCTAAAGCCCAAAAGGACGGTGACGTTTGATGTTTGTCTGCAATTTTGTCTTGTCGTGTCCTCAATGGTTTGTTCTCTTGTTGCTCTGGCTTCTGACAAGTCAATGAGTACCTTCATTGTGGCTTTCTATGCTATTTTGTTTTGTGTTTATATAAACACGATCATCTTTGTGTTTTACTTATATTGCCTATTAATGCGGATTTCTTTATTTAATCTGTCACGTTTTATTGGGATGACAGTAGGGTAAGTGTGAGGTTTGGTGCACCCTAGAACCTGGTTTAAACCCCCAGCGGCCTTTTTTGCCACTGACCGTTCCAAGGTTAGTCCTATTGTCAACCCTTTTGTGTTTGTGATGTCTTATTTGGCATTTTATTCATCTTTAAAGTTGTTTTTTGTTTATGTGTGTGTTTGTGGTTGACTGTCGTCCTTGAATGCTACTTTTCCTGTTCGATTTTTAGTTCTATTTTATAAAGACAGTTTGCCTGAGTGCCTTTTGTATAAAAACCGCAAAGGGGATTAATGACAGGACGTTCGAACAAAGGATATTGACATTTTGACTTAATCCGCAGTGTGCGACAGGATATGTCTTTTGTATGAAAAACCACAAAGGGGATTAGTGCCATGATGCTCGAACAAGAGGTATTGACACGGTGAATTTACCTTCGACTGAAATAGAGAACATGAACAATGTAACATTGACCACAAGATTTGACATGTTGGACACGTACTTCTATAAATAGACATGACGTTGTTTCTATAAATAGCACAAACGGACCAATCCGATTGGTTGATTTTCTAGGCATATATTCTAAGCTTAACTATATAAGAACGTGTTGATTCTATCAAATCATTCTAAAGCTAGACTCGTTCCAGAACTGGTTTCTTTGTGTACTCGAGAACAAAGTTAAATTTTAACTAACTAGTAAGTACCACTTACCTTTGTATATATCCGGAATCCTTTTATATGTACACAAAGAATTATGTACAACGTTTGATCTATTTGTAATCCTTTTATATGTATACGACGAACTATTTACATCATTTGAGAGCGGAAAGAGTTGTATTTTTTAATTAATTGTATTTTTTTTATTTAAAATAAAAATAAAACATTGACATCTGATATCAAGATTGAACTGAAGTTAATGTATATTCGGATAGTACAGTTCCATTAACCCTTGACATTTTTGATTCTTGAGATATAAAATAAAATGTAAAATATTTTCTGCTTGAATTTAACCCCTTTTTCAACCAACATCAGTGATTGAAAATCTTTTTCAGTAATATTGAATTGTGAAATATTGGATTGAATAATGGCCAATAAACAAGGAGTAACTGTAAGCCACTCATTATTATGATCCATAAACACTGGAACTTCAGATAAAATTAATCTACTACCTAAATAATTTGTATATCAGTGAAACAGACATTTTTAGTGGTAAATAAAAATACCTGATTTTTCAAAATCGGTTGAGAAATAAAAAAATTATGTGCGAAAGCTGTTTCTGATGGGCCATTTTCAATGCAAAATTCTGCTGCATAAAAAATGTAAAAAATATTTATTTTAAGAAATTTTATCCAAAAATGGATTTTAAATTGTTGCATCAGTAAATTACGACACCCTGAAAGTTTTATAGCAAATCATGAAGGATTACTGAGTTATTTGAAATTTCGTAATTTTCTGCTGTCCCATCAACAAGGAATTTACATAGGAAAAGCCCCATCAAAAAATCATTTTGGCGGTAAAATATATATTTCTCAATCGATTTTCCAAAATTAAAGTAGTTTTATTTACCACTAAAATTGCCAGTTCTAATGATATATAACTGATTTACGTATCATTTAAATTGCTCAAGTTACTTAAGAAAACCCTTTGGCTGAAACAAGCGCCCCAAACAATAGTGCATGACCAATTCATGAAGTAATGTTCCTATAAGATGCATTTCAGAGTGATGGCTGGCAGTGTACAGCTTAACATGTTAGTTCATGTATGAAACAAGTCTTTATTTGAACTGAGATTAAAATGTCACATAAACGGTTTCTAGGGCAGCTAGGCAGATTATTGATCTAAAGGATTAAACTATCCTAGTTATGGATTAATATTGTTAACATTCAGAGGGATTAAATTCAAAGGTACAGTACAGTATAGGTACATGTTAAACGTTTGTAGAAAGTTTGTTCTTATTTAAGACAATTCTTTGATACATCTTTCTTTATGATTATAGTTTTATAAAAATATCTACACATATATTTATGATGTTTAGTAAAACTGATAACAATGCATCAAGTTTTAGTAAATAAAAAAATATTCATAGCGCACCATTTACCGCTTTCGCATTTTAATTTGATTTCATTTTCTAATACATCTCCCAAAGACCTTTCGAATAAACCTAGGGTTCTTGCATTGATTTTGTTTACTTTTAGAGTTATTGCATAAGAGTAGTTTTTAAACTTTTTTTGTGTGTAATTTACACCATCTAGAACTGATACCATCTGATAGATCTTTTCACGCTGATTTTAAAAATATAACTTTTGTTTACCTATCTCTTATAGTTAATATTTTGGGATCACGTGACATAAATGGTAGACTCCAATTTTTACAAACATTAAATTACCATAACTACCTTATTAATATACCGAATCCTATTGTGTTTGATATGGTTAGAAAGGTTAGACGAGAACAAACCGGAAGTCAGGTTTGAATACAACTGGAAGTGACGTCATCATTTTTTTCAGATTCTTCCAGCCGTTTGAAACCCGTACTGACGGAAAGGTCTCGGCAAGAGGAATACGATTCTGGACTTAGATTTAACGTACCGGAAGTCAGATTTGAATACAAGAGGAATCATAAAACGTTTAAATAACTGTATTTTACTTACATGTTGACGTACATATCACAATTTGAAAGGTTTGGAAGACGATTGAGGAGGAGGAGGAGGAGAATTGAGGAGGAGGAGGATTGAGGAGGAGGAGGATTGATGATGAGGAGGAGTATTGAGGAGTAGGAGTTGAAGAAATAACGTACCGAGGTACTCTTACGTTCTCTTGTGCTGCAGGGGTGATTCAAAGGTGCTGCAGGGGTGCTGCAGGGGTGCCTCTATGATGCTAAAGGAGTGTTATAGAAATGCTGTATGTGGTAATGTCAGGGTACTGTGGGTGTACTGCGGGAAAACTGTCAGGGTACTGTAGGGGTACTGTCAGGGTACTTTAGTGGTAATGACCACCACCACCACCACCACCACAAAACACCCACACACACACCACCACCACCCACAGCCATACACCACCACCCCATCACCACCCTACACCGCACTACTACTACCACCACAGGCCACCACTACCATCACCACCGACCCCACCACAACCACCAACACCATCACCACAAACCCCACAGCACCCTAGGTAAACCTTCACAGCACCTTTGAAGCACCCCTACAGCACCTTAGAAGCACTCCTGCAGCACCCGTACAGCAACCCTGCAGCACACTTACATAGTTCATGCAGCATCCCATGCGGCACCCCTGCAACACCCTAGAAACACCCCTGCATCACCCCTACAGCACCCATACGGTACGTTATTGCTTCAACTCCTGCTTAATACTCATCCTCCTCATCTTCATCAACAATCCTCCTCCTACTCCTCAATCCTCCTCCTCCTCCTCCTCAAACCCTCTTCAATAATCCCCCTCCTCAATCCTTTTCCTACTCCTACTCCTATTCCTCCCCTCCTTCTCCTCAATCTTCCGCCAAACTTTTCAAATCTGATCTGTACGTCAGAATGTAAGTAAATTACGGTTATTTAAACGTTTTATGACGTCATTTACTCGTCGGTACCGGCTTCGAAGGGATGGGACGAATTTGAGGGGGAAAATGACATCACTTCCGGTTGTTTTCAAACCTGACTTCCAATTTGTTCTCGTCTAACCTTTCTGACCATACCAAACACAATATGATTCTATCTATTAATGAGGTAGTTATGGTAAAAGTTTTGACTAATAAGAGTCTACCATTTATGTCACGTAATCCCGAAATATTAAACTGTAATACCACCGTTACTATAAGAGATAGGTAAACAAAAGTATATCATGTCTTCCTTATTAAATATAACGTCAAAGACGGTAAAGAACTAAAAAGCTCACATTTGACTGGTCTTTCAATCCTTCAATCTTATTGGTCGGTTGGCGTCTCATCAGTATGTATAGAAACCAAACGTCATGAGTATTTATAACTCTGTGTGTTCAAACATGTCTCAAACCCGTATGTTCGGATATTTCCATTGGTATTGGACCATTCGTGCTATTTATAGATGTCATGTCATGTCTATCTATAGAAGTACGTGTCCCAACATGTCAAATATTGTGTTCAAAGTGTTGACGTGAGAATATTTCTAAACCATAAAAGTCATACTTATTTATAGAAACAAAACGTTACAGTTATTTATAGAAGTACGTGTTCCAACATATCAAATATTGTGTTCAATTTTCCATTGTCCATGTTCTCTATGCGGTCGGAGGTATATTCACTCGCTATGTGGCTTTCTAGACTTTTTAAACATATATATTCATATATACATGATTATTTATGTGTCATATATATATTGCCTATTAATGCTGCCGTGTTTGTTAGACAATATAACATTGCGGGGATATCTTTATTTTACACTATTTTGTTTTATTGGGACGAGCATAGGGTAAGAGTGATGTTTGTTGCAACCTAGAACCTAGTTTAAACCCCCAGCGACCTTTAATTGAACTGGGTTTTACGGCACACCAACATGTAAACTATTGAAAAATAAAATATATTTAACCCAAAGAATACACGTTTTTTGCCAGTGTATTGAAATACCTCTGCAACATACTTCTGTCCAATGGCGGAAATGCAATTGGCAAGTTTTCTTCCAGCCATATACTGACTGGAAGTCGTAATGTGCACATAGTTTCACCTACAGCTCAGAGATGACATGCTTCATGAAGAAGCGTTAACAAATGGTGAGCGTCCTCTACAATATCAGATTTCTGATAAAGAGAGTAAAAGTATATTTTTTTGCAAAGAATTGAGTAACGTTCTCCAATATTTTTCTTCTTCAAGAGCATTACAAATACAACTATTGACATAAATGTCGCATCTCTATAAATTCAAGAGTAATATTTAGCCGAAATATATTAATATATACAAATATACCACGAACATACAAATAACACTTTAAATGAGTTGTGAAGTAACTGTTTATTCTGAAACTTATCTAACATTTATATTTTTTACAATCACTTACTCTCGAAAAACCTAATGTTCAAGAAACATACTGTCAAACATGTATTCTCAAAAAACATGCTGTTAATCACTTACTCTCGAAAAGTCAAACTACTTTTTAAAAACCTACTGCTGAACATTTAGTCTCGAAGAAACCTACTGTTGAAAACCAACTATCGATAAACCTACTGCTGAAAACCAACTCTCGATATACTCGAAGAGACCAGTAAGATGTGCATGTTTCTGGTGTTGTCGGCTTGGATAGTAACCAATCTAGTTTAATACTACTAGTTTCTTGATTTCATTCATGTTGCAGTGGGGCATGTAGAACAATGAGGTAAATAGATTCTACTTGTTCTTCAACTTTATCTTGGTCCGAGCAATGTCACAGTCCGTTACAGCATCAGGTTGTTCGTGGACCACTATGCCACTCTGAAAGCTGTAAAGACTCCCTCAATCAAGATATCTTATCATTACGATAGATGGTGTTTCCCTCAGGAAAGATTTCATTGGTCTTGATGACACCTGTTGCTGGATCCTTCCCTGGTTTAACACCATTAAGCCAGGATTCTGTCCCACAGATAATATAATGGGCTTGATATACTCCGTTGCAGCCTTAACTTCTGATTGACTGGTTTTCTTTTAAGTTGAAACAAATGACTGTTAGAATTCTGAGGTTGTAGTACTTATGGGGAAGATTGCTGTCACTGCTTGTGGATGGAGAACGGCTATGGGTTTTACTCTTGCCAGTGTATGACGCACGGTCGGAATGAGCGCTGGCCCGGTAGCTGGGCTGATCCATTGTCTGTCTAGGGCAACTCGTGTGTAGTGAGCTGAAGCATGATAACTGCATGTGCGGAGTAATAGTAGAGTCAATGTTCAAAAATGGGCAGTATGCAACTTGAAACTGTTGAATGTATGAAATGAATGAAAGTCTTTATTTATCGAGGGTGACCCAATTAGTTTAAACTAATCTTACTTGGGGCCCTCTATAACACATACAAGATACGAAATGCAAGAATTACAAGATACATAAGATATATGTAAAAATAATAATACTGTTGGTGGTGGTAGTTTGAACGATATTTACACAATAATGAGATGAGATGATATCTATATCGAGTTTAATGTTGTTTTTCCTTTATCCATTTTAAGCAGTTTTTAGCTCTACTGGCCAAGGGCCAGAAGAGCTTATGGGATGGTGTGTTGTCCGTTGTCCGTCCGTCCGTCCGTCCGTTAACTTTTGCTTGTGTACACTCTAGAGGCCACATTTCTGATGCAATCATCATGAAACTTTGTCAGAATGTTTGTCTCAATGAAATTTCGGTCAAGTTCGAAAATGGGTTATGTGGGGTCAAAAACTAGGTCACTAGGTCAAATATTGGAAAAACCTTGTGTACACTCTAGAGGCCATATTTTTGACCCGAGCTTGATGCAACTTTGTCAGAATGTTTGTCTCAATGAAATCTCGGTCAAGTTCGAAAATGGGTCATGTGGGGTCGAAAACTAGGTCACTAGGTCAAATATTGGAAAAAACTTGTGTACACTCTAGAGGCCGTGTTTTTGACCCGAGCTTGATGCAACTTTGTCAGAATGTTTGTCTTAATTATATCTTGGTCAAGTTTGAAAATGGGTTACATGGGATAAAAACTAGGTCACTAGGTCAAATACTTGAAAAACCTTGTGTACACTCTAGAAGCCGTATTTCTGACCCAATCTTGATGAAACTTTGTCAAAATGTTTGTCTTAATTATATCTTGGTCAAGTTCAAAAATGGGTCACATGGTGTTAAAAACTAGGTCACTAGGTCAAACTTTGGAAAAAACGTGTGTACACTCTAGAGGCCATATTTTTAACCCGATCTTGATGAAACTTTGTCAGAATGTTTGTCTCAATGAAATCTCGGTCAAGTTCAAAAATGGGTTATGTGGGATCAAAAACTAGGTCACTAGGTCAAATACTTGAAAAAACTTGTGTACACTCTAGAGGTCATATTTGTTACCCAATCTTGATGAAACTTTGTCAAATTGTTTATCTTAATTATATCTTGATCAAGTTCGGAAATGGGTCACATGAAGTTAAAAACTAGGTCACTAGGTCAAATATTGGAAAAACCTTGTGTACACTCTAGAGGCCATATTTTTGACCCGAGCTTGTTGCAACTTTGTCAGAATGTTTATCTTAATTGTTTGTCTCAATGAAATCTCGATCAAGTTCGAAAATGGGTCATGTGGGGTTAAAAACTAGGTCACTAGGTCAAATATTGGAAAAACCTTGTGTACACTCTAGAGGCCAAATTTTAGACCCGAGCTTGATGCAACTTTGTCAGAATGTTTGTCTTAATTATATCTTGGTCAAGTTTGAAATGGGTAACATGGGTTTAAAAATTAGGTCACTAGGTCAAATACTTGAAAAACCTTGTGTACACTCTAGAAGCCATATTTCTGACCCAATCTTGATGAAACTTTGTCAAAATGTTTGTCTTAATTTTATCTTGGTCAAGTTCAAAAATGGGTCACATGGTGTTAAAAACTAGGTCACTAGGTCAAACTTTGGAAAAACCGTGTGTACACTCTAGAGGCCATATTTTTGACCCGATCTTAATGAAACTTTGTCAGAATGTTTGTCTCAATGAAATCTCGGTCAAGTTCAAAAATGGGTCATGTGGGGTTAAAAACTAGGTCACTAGGTCAAATACTTGAAAAAACTTGTGTACACTCTAGAGGTCATATTTGTTACCAAATCTTGATGAAACTTTGTCAAATTGTTTTTCTTAATTATATCTTGATCAAGTTCGGAAATGGGTCACATGAAGTTAAAAACTAGGTCACTAGGTCAAATATTGGACAAACCTTGTGTACACTCTAGAGGCCATATTTTTGACCCGAGCTTGATGCAACTTTGTCAGAATGTTAGTCTTAATTATATCTTGGTCAAGTTTGAAAATGGGTCACATGGGGTTAAAAACTAGGTCACTAGGTTAAATACTTGAAAAACCTTGTGTACACTCTAGAAGCCGTATTTCTGACCCAATCTTGATGAAACTTTGTCAAAATGTTTGTCTTCATTATATCTTGGTCAAGTTCAAAAATTGGTCACATGGTGTTAAAAACTAGGTCACTAGGTCAAACTTTGGAAAAACTGTGTGTACACTCTAGAGGCCATATTTTTGACCCGATCTTGATGCAATTTTGTCAGAATATTTGTCTCAATTATAGCTTGCTAAAATTCGAAAATGGGTCACACAGGGTCGAAAACTAGGTCACTAGGTCAAATACTTGAAAAACCTTGTGTACACTCTAGAGGCCATATTTCTGACCTGATCTTGATGAAACTTTGTCGAAATGTTTTCTTAATTATATTTTGGTCAAGTTCGAAAATGGGTCCCATGGGGTTAAAAACTAGGTCACTAGGTCAAATACTTGAAAAACCTTGTGTACACTCTAGACGCCATTTTTTTTTCATTTGATCTTTACCAAACTTTACCAGATTGTTAATGTCAATAACAGCTCGGTAAAGTTTGTTTTTAGCTTATGGGATGGTGTGTTGTCCGTTTTCCGTCGTCCGTCGTCCGTTAACTTTTCTTGTGTACACTCTAGAGGCCACATTTCTGATGCAATCATCATGAAACTTTGTCAGAATGTTTGTCTCAATGAAATCTTGGTCAAGTTCAAAAATGGGTCATGTGGGGTCAAAAACTAGGTCACTAGGTCAAATACTTGAAAAAACTTGTGTACACTCTAGAGGTCATATTTGTTACCCAATCTTGATGAAACTTTGTCAAATTGTTTATCTTAATTATATCTTGATCAAGTTCGGAAATGGGTCACATGAAGTTAAAAACTAGGTCACTAGGTCAAATATTGGAAAAACCTTGTGTACACTCTAGAGGCCATATTTTTGACCCGAGCTTGATGCAACTTTGTCAGAATGTTTGTCTTAATTATATCTTGGTCAAGTTTGAAAATGGGTCACATGGGGTTAAAAACTAGGTCACTAGGTCAAATACTTGAAAAACCTTGTGTACACTCTAGAAGCCGTATTTCTGACCCAATCTTGATGAAACTTTGTCAAAATGTTTGTCTTAATTATATCTTGGTCAAGTTCAAAAATGGGTCACATGGTTTAAAAACTAGGTCACTAGGTCACACTTTGGAAAAACCGTGTGTACACTCTAGAGGCCATATTTTTGACCCGATCTTAATGCAATTTTGTCAGAATATTTGTCTCAATTATAGCTTGCTAAAGTTCGAAAATGGGTCACACAGGGTCAAAAACTAGGTCACTAGGTCAAATACTTGAAAAACCTTGTGTACACTCTATAGGCCATATTTCTGACCCGATCTTGATGAAACTTTGTCGAAATGTTGTCTTAATTATATTTTGGTCAAGTTCGAAAATGGGTCCCATGGGGTCAAAAACTAGGTCACTAGGTCAAATACTTGAAAAACCTTGTGTACACTCTAGACATCATGTAGTACGACTCGATTCATCAATGGTATAACAGCCAGTAGAGCGTTCACAGGCCCTCTTGGGCCTCTTGTTTGTAGGCGGTGCCGAGTGGCATGTGGCGGTATTTCGCGGACACAGCATATATAGTGTAGTTAAAATGTTCTGAGAACTTTGTTATTTTCTATGCAAGTAGTTTTTAATTTTAAGACTTGTCTTTGTGAACATCTGTTCCCAGGGTTTACACTGTGCAAGAAGTTTTTAATTTTAAGACTTGTCTTTGTGAACATCTGTTCCCAGGGTTTACACTGTACAGTGGTCAGTTACAATTTAAAGTTAGTTTGGACTATGAACATTGGATTTACCTGAAATGTTCCAATTTGATTAACTACACATTTTATTTTACACTATATATTGTTGAAGCCATGGCCAGCTTATTCCAATAAATATAACCGAATGGCGGTCACTGCAAAGAGGTATATGCGTTAGAATTACACGTTCATAATAACCTCTGATTTCCACCCCCTGAAATAATTAGTATTTGTTCCCTAGTAGAACAAATCCCATTGTTGCACACTTCTGAATGTGCTTTGGAATATTATGCCATAACATGGTCCCGGAGTAAGACATGCTGCCCTTGAAAAGTTCCCGATTAGGCTTAGGAATACTAAAATTAGTATCAGTTAATGATCCAAGACTTCTGTCAGTTGAATTACGAGTAGTAAACATATCGGAAATATATGAAGGGGCAGTTTGTTCGAAATTCTATACATGAATTTGGCGCTTTGAAGAATAACTCGCTGATCAATTGTGAGGCAATTTAGTTCCTAGCGGCTTGAAAAGTAATATACTGTTCACCTTAAATAACGGGACATGCCCATTATTAAAAGGCTGTTGATATTTGTTCGACTTGTGTTACCCCAGATTACATTACAAAAATCTAGATGTGGCTGTATGTATTAAGCTTTATAGAAAATAAATCGAAAATTCAAAGGAATAAAATATTTTATTCTTGACTGTAACCATACATTTCTTACTATTTTTTTTTCTTAATAAACAATATGTGATCATTCCATTTAAAATTTTCATTTATATTTACTCCTAAAATGTTATCACCAGTAGTAATCTGTAAATCAATTTCATTATAACGCAAAGAAAGTGATTTATGTTCTAATCTGGCACGTCGATGTGGTGTGGTTAAAAAAAGGACTTTAGTTTTTGACGCATGTAATACCATACCGTTATGCAAGCACCAGACTTTCAAAATATCAAGAGCTTTCTGTAGATTTATTTATATCATATCTTTGGATTCGTTTATTTCGTATATGGTAGTATCGTCTGCATACGTATCTGTATTAGAAACAATGCCATTCAGTTCAAGTGGAAGGTCATTGATGAACAACAAAAACATTAATGGTCCTAGTATGGACCCTTGAGGTACCCCACACATTATTGACAGATAAGATTTGAACCATTGCAGTGTAAGCTCGCCACATTTATATAACTTTCACAGTTGTTGTTTCCTGAAACCACTTTGTGACATACATAAAAGCTGATAGAATTGTAGAAAACTCATGAATGAATCATGCACATGTCTTTCAATTAATTTTGATATTGTAGGTAATACAGAAATAGGCAAATAATTGTTTACATCGTCAGAAGATCCGGTTTTGATGTCCGGAGACACTTTGGCATGTTTCCAGGTGTAATTGGGAATACACTGTTAATACTACTATTAATTAAATTACTTTTTGATATCCAATTAGCTGATAGTTTGAGAAGTTTTGGGCCAATTTAGTCAAGCCCAGACTGCTTTTGTGGAATCTATGTTTATCAAAATGTTTCGCACCTGATCTTCAGTTATTAATGGGATATTGAAAAACATCTGCTCAGGGACCTTTTTGTTTACAAAATCCTGTATCAAATTGAAATCTGAGTTCGGAATTGGTTGTTTCAAATTTGCTGCTATTTTAATGAAAAAAATATTAAACTCATCAGCCATTAAAGATGAATCGGTCATGTCTTTCCCATTACTATTTAATTACTATTTAATTGATTTAGTGTGTTTGACTTGCCGGAAGATTTGGAAGAGGTTCCTAACTCCTTAAAGATTTTCCATATAGATTTTGGGTCGGATTTTCCGTCCTCTATTTTTCTTTCGTATGACATATTTTTAGATTACTTTTATTAGTTTAATCACCTTATTTCTAAATGTTTTATAATTGTTCATATCGTTTTGCATTCTATATTGATCTCTCTCTTTAATAGCGTCTACGGTATTAGGCGTAAGCATATGTGCATATTTTTTACTCGATGCTTTTTAATTGGCAAATGTTTACCTACTATATCTGAAAATTTATTAATCCAGTTTTCAAGAATTAAATTTGCCTCCGAGATTGATCCAGCTTCCCAATCAACTAAATTTAGATCATGCAGAAAATTGATTTCATTAAATGTTTTAAAAGATCGGTAATCAATTGTCTGGTGATCATTTATCTTGGCGCAGTAATATATTTTTCTTGTGCAGAAAATAGGATAGTGGTCACTTAAACCAATTTTGGAATCTTAATATGTGAAATATTTTCTTCCGATGTGTGTAAATGTGATCTATAAGTGTGCTTCGAGAAGGCGATATTCGTGTAGGTTCATTAATAAACTGGACTAATCCTAACGATAAGATATAACTAGACCAATTTTCTTTTATTTGCATGTTCAATAAATCTCTATTTATGTCTCCTAATAATATGATTTCTTTTCCTTCTGACTGAATTTTTTCTAAATGCTCTTCAAACAGTTCTTTCCAGATAACTTTTGAATCAGGGTGCCTGTAGATAGACCCAATAAGAAAGGTTTACCTTGTTTAGGTTTGATTTCAAGCCAAATGCATTCAATTGTATTGTCTTCTAAGTCTACTCTCCTCGTGCAATTTACTTCGTGTTTTTTTTACATATACCATCAAACCACCACCACCATTTTATAATCGATCCTTACGAAAAGGTATTTGATATGAAAAGCTTCCGTTTTAGGCTCGTTTCTAAATTTGGTCACACTCAATGCAATAGTATGTGCATTATTCATAACGGATGTTAATAACAGTTTTATTTGGCCAATTTTTAAAGTAAGTCCTTGAATATTAAGATGACCAATATTTAAGCCTTTTTTAGGTAGTCCTAAGTTCATTACAGTAAAACTGATAATGTTTTTTTGGACGTCATTGTCATCGTTTATATTATATATAATACATGCATTCCTATTATCATTTAAACAAATTTTACTCTGGAAAAATAAGTCACAGTTACAGTTAGTTCCATTGCAAGTGTCACAAATGCTTTGCAGAGTAACGAAATAATTTGCACTTTCAGTGCCATAGGAAACGGCATCTTTGCCGAATTCCTAATTCCAACATTTGTCAGATTTATGGCCAATCAGACCGCAATACCAGCACTTGATTGGTTGTTTGTGTCTACATTCGTGAGTCTGATGGCTGCTTTCAAAACAATTTAAACATCGATCACCGTCCATTCTTGTACTGCCGGTTCGCCTAACATTTCGATTACCACTGTAGTTATTTGTCGCACGTCGTAGAAATACACCTTTTGTAAAGTCATAAACTATGTGAATGACTTCATTGATCGTTCCCAAAATCCGTTTGATCCCCGAATTTGACGGTTGAATATGGTCAGTGAAATTAAAAAAAACGCATAATGAGTTGTCCGTTTCTATCGTAAAATGACCTAAAATTATCAACATATTCGGTTTATATGATGTAATGCTAACCGTTCGATGATCATGTTGACAACTGTAACGTCAACATCCCCTCGCGGTGCCAACTTTGAAAGAATAACTTTGATTTTTGGATTTCGAGATTTAATCATGGCTATCAGTCTATCATACGGTTCTTCTAGAAGATCGTGATCCGCATTTCCAGAAAGATCGTTTCCTCCGATGTAAATGAGAATGGAGTCAAAGTTCATAATGAATAATTCAATATCAAGTAAAGTTTTCACAGTGGCTCCTGAAACTCAATGTTTGTGTACGTAGGAATTTAAACATTTCATGTTTATTCTGTTAAATATTGAATCACCCATTAAAAGAATCTTTTTCTTTGCCAAGACAGAAATCATACACGAGACCAATCCCAATCACCAAACAGAAATCATACACGAGACCAATCCCAATCACCAAATTGGTGATTGGGATTGGTCTCGTGTATGATTTCTGTCTTGGTCGTGTCGTCTTAAAGGTGCGGTTTTATCAAACACAGGCGGCAGGTCATAGTTAAATTTTCCATGGTCGGAGCTGGGTCTATTAATCACCACTTCAATTTAACATTAATTGCTCTCGCATTTGAAGCAATGCCAACTTATACTTGATCTGCTAAGACAGGACATGTTGTTAAGCTGACACCACTGTTAGAGCTGTCACCACAGACCTTGTGGTACCATACACTGCAGTTATTGCAGCACACGCCTAACTGAGCCCATGCAACTGGAATCTCGTAATTACCGCCGGGGAATATGGAAAAATTACGAGGGCCTGGGTTGCTTTCAATGTCTCCCAAAATGTCTCACATCGTGAAATATCACTTGCAGGTGCTGTAGATGCTGCTGTAACCAACATCGTGAAATATCACGTGCGGACGATGCAGAGGGTGCTGTAATCCACATTGTGAAATATCAATTGCAGACGATGTAGATGGTTGTAATCCATGTTATGAAATATCACTGGCAGACGACGAAGAGTGTGGTGAGACCCACATTGTGAAATATCACTCAAGTTTAACGCCGTTAGGGCCATTGTGCCATCGCACGAGTGATTCACTTTAGGATGTTTGATCCTCATGACCAGTCGATAAAAACATTGATTTTACTACCAGTGTAGGCCCAGATCAACATGCACACTATGTGCAGGATAATCAGGGTTTACATTGTTCGTCACTCAGTAAGAATGTTTTCCATAATTTATTTATGAAATATTACCGGAAGGTTTGAAAAGAAAATTTTAGCAGACGACATTTGAAATTTGGCGGCGAACGCGTTAAACACTCATACAAGGTAAAGGCTGGTTTAGTCACAAAGTGTTTAGTAGCATGGCTTTGTAGAGGATGAAAGCTTGAGTAATTCACAGAATATTAACCCATAACCCGATACATATACTACTCAAAATTTGCCAAGGATCACTTTTATTCTTCCATATAGTTTTATTAAAAATTTATTCACAATAACGATATTCATTTCATTGATACTTCAACAATTCCACATTTTGAATCAAGTCATGAGATCACATGACCATACACTGCCCTAAATAATTTCATGTAAAATAGAAATAGTGCTATTTATTTCAGCAAGAAATTTAGACAGCAAAAAAGTGATCCTTGGCAAATTTTGAGTAGTATATACATAATGGAGAATTAAGACCATTCCATTTATGTGACAAATGTGTGTTTTGGTGAAAGCGACTGGATTTACAATGGACGCAAAGGCCATTATAGTCGTGCTTAGCGGGTTAAGGGTTAAATACGCCAGAATTATATATAAATTGACTGGGGACAGCATGGACGAGTCAAGTCCACTGGGTATGTCATGTAATCCTCATATTTTTGGCGAATACTCCTGCAAAAACTACTGGAACTTGCAAAACAAAAGAAACAATTTTGTTAACTCTTTTATTTTTTATTGCACTATAGTTTGACCGATATGTAAAATAGTCAAATAAATACTTTAACATACATAATAAACAACAAACTGGTTCATTGATAGGTCAGTGCTTACCAAGCTTAAGAGGCAGAACTGAACTGTTTACAATTTTATTGCATACGCATTTACAAGCTCCCTTTATTTTCAATGTAACAGGTTGTAAAATCATTGTACTGGAACTGCTATTTTGCATACTCGGATAGGTGTAATTCGCAGTTCATGTCACAAGAAGTTTAACATTTGATGTAACCATTATAGGATTTTTGTTTCATTGTGAAAAATGCCCATGATGTAACGACAGTATGTTTCAAAGAAATGTTTTTTGATGAAAATTAAATGTTAAAACCTATTTTTTTCTTCTGAATATTCGTTTTTATATTAAAAATGCATATGCAATGAAAATGTTATTAGATTTGTATTGAGATATATGCACTTGTTCTTTCGCGTATAAATACTGAGCCCCTAAAGTCGCGTAACATTATTACACGGAAGAACTTGTGCATATATCCCAATACAAATTTAATAACCTACAAGTATTTTGCTTTACAATATTGAATGGTCATATTGGCATTTAATGTACAATACTCATGGACAACATTTCCATTTATATAATTAAATAAATAAATACTGTATATCACATACACTAAAGCTCTTGGTGTAAAGATCATTGCTTTGAGTTGGGTTTTAAGGTGCACCAACACATGAAAGGTTATATGGCGCCTAACAGGAATAAACATGCCAGGCTCATCCTCCATTTACATCGAGATAAAATATGGAGAATGGGCCTAGAACCTCTCACCTGCAGAGTTGCTGCAAATTCTATTGTAGGCACTCCATTTAGGCTGGAGCCACGTTTATTGTTTTTCTGTCACTGCTCTAGTGACTTGAGCAAGATGGCACCTGAAACAATGCAGGGGTTATGATGAAGATCTTTAATGAGCATGAACAAAAAATGATAAAATGATAAAATGGCGGGGGGGGGGGGGGGGGGGGGTTCTACCCATCTGCCTACCCCTCTAACGGGATCTGCAGTGGTGGTGGAAAGATCAGATCTACAACTTTGGTCTCAAATATTATATTAAAGAAACTAACCTGCCAAATAACAGCAAAATAACACTACAAAACTGTTTATCAAAACTCTATTCAGATGTTCAGGTCATATAATAATGAACAGTCAAACCTGGTTTAAGAGACCGCTCAATGGAAGGACCAAAAATGGTCTCTTAATACAGGTGGTCGCTTATTACAGGTTCTAACGTTGACTTCTTATGAACTGTTTAGTTATTTACATGTTCTTAGAATGTATTGTGCATGAGTGAAAATGCAAAAAGTGAAGACTGGTACCTAATTATAATAACAAATGAGAAATAAATATAGAATTTATATTTTATGAAGTAAATTCTTTATAACAAATCATCGATTTAATCAAATTCAGGCAGACAAAGTCCACTTTTGTTTTCTCAATCCGACCATCTAGCCTTAACAAACATTCATTTTCAACGTCTATAAAGTTTGTTTCAAGTCATATCCAAACTGTTTAATTACCGACATCATTAAAGACTTCAAAAGGGTGCTGCTAATCCGTTGATTATATCAACTATATACTATGTTTAGTATAAAGTGGCATAATTGATGTAACATATTGTCCAAAGAAAGAAATAATACCAATATTTTGAGTTGTTTTACAAATACAGTTGTTACTATTATAACTGACTAGTTAGGTTAATGCTGAATTTATGTTTCATCTCGTTTCTGTGTAATTTACCGATAGATAAAACTGGAATTTTCTGGAATTTGATATCAATACCTATGATTGGTCAGGTGGGAAATATTTTTTCAAGTTTTCAATAAATGATCCAAATTCGGTCCGGGCTGGAATCGATCTCGCGATCCCTGGACCACTAAGCCATCACCATTATACTAAGGTGCTTTCCACGTTCTACCATTTGTTACGAGCTGATTATTGATACAAAATTTAAACATAATTTTTACATAAAAGCATCATACATTTATTTAAATATTTTTCATTTTTTCTTTAATATTTAGCATAGATCTTGCTAAAATCTTGCTAAATAAATGATGCATTGTTTTCACAAATAAGGATATTCCAAAATGAATTACTATAAATTTGAGAAAATATATGCAAATATTCCAATTGTGTGTAAACACTATCGTGCAACACCGCAATATGTGTGACATAATTACATATAACATTCTAGAGAACTAAATACTCCCAATGTGCAAGCAGAAAGGAAACATCCATTTAAAGTGTATACCGGTCTATACGCTGAATGGAAAGCACAAATACTCCACTAGTTTGTAGTAGTCGTAGAAATGAAATTCCGAAGTGGATCACCGAATATGGTTCTATGCATTAATTGGTACATAAACAAATACTTCAATAGTTGTAGAAATGATATTACAATACAAAAATGTATCACCGAATACGGGTGTATGCATTAAATGGTACACCACAAATACTTCCACTAGTTTGTAGTAGTAGATCCATACAAAAGTGTATCACCGAATACGGGTCTATACATATAATGGTAAAGCACCAAATACTGTCATAACGTTATGGTAGTAACGATGTAACTATCTAAATATCCATCCAATCGAAGATCTCTAAGGCAGCATATATCACGACAGACAGACGAGAGGAAAGTTCGGAGTGTGTGTTCCGGCTATAGCGACTAGAAGGGGCAGATCACTCCTGTCAAATCTGCAATGAAAAATAAACGTAAATCTACTGGCAGTAGTGTAATGTTTGATGCGATATAATATAAATCATTACTTGGCCTGAGTATTAACTTTCATACTCATCCAACCCCTCTCCAAGAAGCGAAAACGGGGTTGACTGGGGTCTGAAATAAAAACTTAATTGCAGCTTAAACAGTCTGCATATTGTAAAATTAAAACATCTAATACGTAATCTTGAAAGGTTATTTCATTTTTGATCAGTAAAAAAGGTTTTTGTTTTATTGTCGAAATATCCGTTATAAAATCCTGCTAATATAAGCTTTCCCTTTGCTTAATGGAATTAAGGCGGGACCACGTAATGTAAAAATGCGCTGAAAGTTAATATTTATATATAATACATAATATTTTTGGAACAAACTGTCCCCCTGTTGTCTAATGCAATACAAGACAACTTTGTGATGGTGGGTTTCAAGCCATCTGCTAAAAAAGGTGATGAATAAGCGGTTACAATGAAGAATCATATAAGGGCTATTCCATTAAAACATACATGGGACCCCAGGAAGGCACTTTTGAAAAAATTGAAGGCAGGCACCCAGGAAGGCACTTTTCAAAATTGAGTTTGAAGAACCGAAAATTCAGAAAATAGGGTTCACCCACAGATGTTTTGAAGAACCGAAATTCAGTAAAAAGGGTTCACCCACAGATGTTTTGAAGAACCGAAATTCAGAAAATAGGGTTCACCCACAGATGTTTAAGTTGCCTTCATGGGGTCTCGAGTGTTTTAGAGGAATAGCCCTAATGGATAGATAAATATTTGAATTGTTGTTTAACGATTCATCAACAACATCATCCTTGGTTATTTCGAGCCTCACTAAAGATAGGGGAAGGAAACATAGGGATCAGTGCCCTACTCTTACCATCAATTAGATTCCTATGCTTCTTAAACATTTGTTTAACATCATTTTCCAGCATATTTTAGGCTATGTATGATGTCCCATTTTTTGTGGTGGCGGCAGACCACCCACTTATTCCTGGGTAGAACCAGTACTGTATACCTCCTGGCATCTGTATCTCACAAGTTGAGCTCCCAGTGAGCTCGAACCCACAGCAATGAGAGGCGAAAAGATTTACAACGCAACGTTGTTAACCCCTTGACCATGGAGGTGCTCCTCTTAAACATGTTTGTCTTGTATATACTTACTCTGTTCTTTTATATTTTTACATGCATGTTCCAAATAATGAAAATCAGAAGATCCCACACATTTACCTGTGATTTCTCCTGCAACTGAAAGGCCAGAAGCCCCTTTTTTTTTTACGTGGTTTATAGAAAATGTTGCTATTTGTGACTTATTATCTACTATTAAATGATTTCACTATAGATGGGATAGAACTTAGTAACAGTTATGTACCAAATATATGAGTTCCAAATGCCAAGCAACACTACTTTTTGTTTCAGCTTTTACAATACTGTCAAAACCCATTACTAAAATTGGGTACTTATCCAGTGCGAAACATATTAACGATACAATGATAGATAAGAAAACTTGAAAAGTACATACCCAAACATGGCCAGAAGCTCTTTGATGTCTCTGTGTTTTGCCCTTTTCAAATACTCTGCCATCATTTTACTCTTGAAGTATATCTCCTGCAGTCTGTCTTCTAAATGCATCATGCACTGAAACATCCAAACATTTTCCTTTTTGTTATATACAGAATTATACAAAAGTTAAAATTAAATGTGTTTTTTTTTTGTTCAATTACAAATATTGAAGCTCTATTAAAACCCTGTATCGTGGAATAACCAAATCAATGCAGAAAGGCAGGTATTTTGATCTGTGACATAAAAGTGACACAAACATATATCCATTTGGTTCTCACGATATATTTAAATTTGCTATAGAAGAAGTTTTTTTAACTGCACCAATAAAATTGTTGACCTCATTTTGTCCTGAGCTTCTACATCAAGAAAGACTATTCCTCGAACAAATTATATTCCAAGGTGTGTTTTACTGGCCATGACATCCTACGTGTATGCTGTTTTAAGACAACCAAACAAGAATCAGCCAAACTTGTATTAAGAGAGCACTAAAGGAAACAGCAAAATTGGGTAAATAAAATTGGTCTTTTAACACAGGTGGTCTCACAATATAGGTGCATTAGATTAATTTAAAAAACAACAATTTGGAATTGATATCAATCACAATTAAAAAGTGTTCTCTTAATAGAGGAGGTCTCATGAACATGTATTCTGGGAGTCCATTTTCCTGTAAATGTACTTACAAATTCTGGGCTCATCTTCAGTTTCCACATGCTGACGACTGTCTCTATGAGGCTCGAGATGAGTTGTGATGCCTGACAGGGCTGCTGGCCGGTACCCGACTTGTCCATGTGCTGACTGCTATGTACATTCACTGTCCTGAAACACATAGAAATACTAAATGTATAACAATGAATTTTCTTAAAATGGAGACTGCTGTACCTTTGTCGTCCAGATTTTAGTGACCGAGGCGACATTTGTTTTACCAACTACAAAACTACAGATTGGTTTAGGAGTTTTTTCCTTCAAAGCCATTAAGGTGGGCTGTCACAATCTAACCAAATATCCGGACTCCTACATACTCATGTTTTTTCACTGGGCATGAAAACCATATAATTTTAGTCATTTCACTGCAATACTTGACTAAACGCAGAATATTTTTATCAACAGTCAAACCGTGCAACTATAATCACATGTATTTTAGCTCCAACAAGCAATGTAACAATGACAATTACACAATCATATTCGGACAAACACAATGGGCAAAGGTTTTACAAAATGGGCACAGCTTAATCACTGTAGCCCGCAACTTTTAATTAAAACTGCATGACAATCAATTGAATACTATGTATATAAAAGTAAAACTAAGAGCCAGCCTATATTACGGATACCTACCACTGGTCCGTATCAGCCACGACACACACAGCTTCTGCTATAGGTTCACCCAACACCGAATACTGAAATAAACAAAATCACTCGTAAATACTTGCACATAAGCATGGTCATAAATTTTACAACCTAATATGAACCAGCTATACTGGTGTGTAGGTAAAGAGGGTGAAGGTATAGATTAAACTGTATTTCAGACATGTCGCCAGCACGACTGGCACACACACACTGGATGAACTGGTAGAATACTAAAAGGGCAATGGCGAATTAACTTGGGGGAAAAAAAATAAAATTGTTAATTGACAAAGTAACTGATACGTATCTTTTAACCCTCTCCAAACCAGCGTATGTTATTTTGGTTATTAACAGTCGCTCTCCAAAAGATGAGTAGATACAGAGAAATCCAGGATATAGACTTCATTACATGTGACTGCCAGGTTAATGTCGCATTTAAACAAGGACGTTATCACCAACATCAAGGAGTGAGAAAATAACGACTAATAGTTCAGTACTTTTACATGCAGTGAATGAATGTCGGAACAAAAAGAAAAACTTGGAACATGTACCTGAGTAGCCGATCTGATATCTTTCGCCAGCTTCTCGTGGTAATTTCTGTCGGAGGTTCCGTGCAACACGAAGTCAGACATGTAGTGGTCCGAGTAATCCGCCAGCAATGACCGCCCAAAATTTTTACTGAACTCCTTTTGGCTTACACAGGTGGCCTCGTCATACAGGCTACAGCAGAAAGGACAATGTTTAGAACTTTTATTATTTGTTAGTCCTATCCTGGGATTAATATAATTATTTACCAAGATTTGATTGCAAAGTTAATAACTATAGGGTTAACTGTATTGGAACTTTGCGATGGTATATCAGTAGTTTAATGGTTTCACATTTTGTTTAATGGCGATGCGTTAGCGGAGCCGCTAAACAAGATTTGCGACCGTTAAACGACTGATATCCTGTCGCAACAGTCAACAATTTTTAACTGCTTAAAGGGACTCACGCCAATCTTGATTTTTTAAAAACTCATGGAATCCTGTTAGTTTTTTTCTTCACCTGCATTTGTTCAATCATTAATAGTAATTGTTAGAATAGTTCAAAGCAAATTACTTTTACATATTACTAACTTTGTATAATAGTGCATCAATAATATGTTTAAACAAGAAATGTCACAGTAAGTGACAAATGCCCCCGAAGTGACCTGTAAGTGTGACCTTGACCTTGGAGCAATATGAAACCAACAGATATATTTAAAAATAATTTTAAAAAAAATCAAACAAACAATAAAAATTAAATTAAATTAAAAAAATAAATTATTTTTTATTTTTTCGCGACACGTCTTGTTGTGGTGAGCAATTGTGCGAAGTTATTTGAAAATCCGTCGATTATTGTCCGAGTTATGAAGCGGAGACGATTGTATAGACGAACGGATTTTGAACTTTGATCTCTAAGTGTGACCTTGACCTTAGAGCCACGGACCAGGATTTTGTGTGCAACATGCCGTCTTGTTGTGGTGAGCATTTGTGCAAAGTTATTTGAAAATCCATCCATTATTGTCAGAGTTATGAAGCGGACACGAGTGTACAGACGAACGGATTTTGACCTTTGATCTCCAAGTGTGACCTTGACCTTGGAGCCTAGGACCTGGTTTTTGTGCGCGACACGTTGTCTTGTTGTGGTGAGCAATTGTGCGAAGTTATTTGAAAATCCGTCCATTATTGTCAGATTTATGAAGCGGACAGGAGTGTACAGACGAACGGACAGACAGTGCGACTACTATATGCGCCCGAAGAGCCACCCTTCGGGGGCATAAAAATTGGTGAAATAGTGAAGAAAATTGAAGTCTCAATTTTTTTATTTAATCATATGCAAGCAGTTTTATAGTTATAATGACGCAGGATAATTAAATTAAGGAGGACATTTTAATGTTTGAATAAAACTCAAGATTGCAATGTCCCTTTAACCAGTTTCTAAAGCATTTCAGCATTTTTGACAGTTTTTCTCACAAACGCTTTCAAATAAAACTAGAGGTCACGTTTTTAACAGTTTAACGCCACAAGATTGGATTTGCGACGGGTTATGCACTTCTAATAGTCGCACATTTTTTAACGTCAACCAATCGGATTGCAGGATTTGTGTCAAGTTTGTTAGCACATGCCCTATTGTCAAGACAGTAACAGATGAGATAACTTGTGATATAGCAAGTATATGTTCTTAAAGTACTACAACAGAACGATCCTTGCTATAAAAAATCTTTGCTATAAAAAAAAAAGCTTGTCAAGTTGTGACCTTACTCTAAATATTAATAATAATTTTGAAGCTGAGCTATAAAGTATAAGTTTGTTTAGGATGATTACAACATTTAGTCGTCAATAAAATACAAAGACGTCAACACCTTCCAGTTATTCCAGCACACTTACTTGGGCATTGGCAACTCCTTGCAGTACGTTCGAGGGTCTAAGAAATCAAAGTCAAAACTGCTAGTTGAGGACACATGTCGGCGCTTACCGAGCTCTGTAGGAGTGACTGGCCTGTTATAAAAGTAGTAAGAAAACATATTTAATAGCATACAACTGAATATTTACATCAACTTGATACTTTCTGTTAACAAAATATTGTTTTTGTATAAACTTAAAATTTTCATAAACAGGGTATGCATCCGATATGCCTGAATATAAAATGTCTATTCCACCATCTGAAAGAAATCACACCAACAGCAGTTTTCTCTCATACATTTTTTTAAATCATTTTTCAGACACATTATTGTTGATTGACATTTGTTTGATGAAAAAATGTGAATCAATTCTTAATTGGTTGTTTAGATAATTAAAAAATGTATATTTAATATTTAATGATTAACTTATTTAAATGTTATTTTGCACAGCTGCTAAAGACAATTATTTACCTGCATCTGCCTGGACCATTGGCAACACGAGACGTTTCCGATATCTGACGTGACAGTGATGACCGCCTACTCTTGTATGTCTGGTCAAGCGAACCCAGACGCGCCCTGTGTGACTTGGACGTGACCGTAGTAAGATCCGGTAAAGACGGCGCCTTGCTGGCATTGTCCTCCGTCCTGCTGAGGCTGTTCTCACCTGAGAAGTAGCGATGTTTATTGGTTGATGGTAAATCCACTACTCTGTCTTTCTCATCGACATCATCGATAGTTTTTGCCTCGATTCCGTCTTCATCAAAATACTCATTAAACATGCTGTCACTACCCTTTTTAATAAATATGGCATTAATTTCATCTCTACTTAATACTTTTTCGGCATGAGCCGGAATATTTAACCCTGAAAATCGTTTACCGTTATCCGATCCTGAAAGTCTCTTATCGTCACCAGGGGCGCTATCACAATCGTCAATCAAGGATGAATGGCTTAATCTCTCAAAATCAACCGATTTTTTGACATGCTGGACATTATGAAATTTTGGATCTTCCAGGACATCTACCATCGATAACTTACATTCTTTCAAGCCATTTTTTCCAAAAGGAATAGCACCTTTATCAGCACCGTTGGCAGTAATCGAGTCGAGAGATTCATTCCGGGGTATATCCAGTCTCAAGCTCCCCTTTTTAATCTGCAATTTGCTCATGCCTCCTCCTTCATCCAGATTGGATCGTTCTATCGGATCCGGTTTGTTACAATGTCTCAATTCGGAGGGCTTATCACAGTTACAGGGGCTGGAGTCTACATAGAAAACACTTTTACCCACTTCTAGTTTATGATCCTTAAAACCCTGCGAGTTCCTGTTCATTTCGCACGTGATGCACGACTGACAGATAGGTGTTTCCTGAGCAGTCCCAGCATTGTTGCAATTACAGTCTGTTTCCATCGCATTGATGGATAGTTTACTGTCGACACTTTTGTCCGTGTTAGTCAATAAGGAATCGAGCTTCAATGACTGAAACGAGCATAAGGTGGGGGTTGACTGGGGAGTGTTGATAACTCGGAAGGAAGATTCGGAATTCACTGGGGTTGGGGTGGAAGGCACAAAGTTTTTATCCGTTTCAATTGGTGTTTCAGCAAAGTCGATCTTCGACAAGTAGGAATCCAGGCAACCGATTTCCGTAGTTTCGAGGATATCGCTACAGCGGATAAAGTAACTGAGAACGTACAAAATCTTCTTGACAGTATCTGCCTTCTTGCCAATGATAACGGTTCTCGACAGCTTCATGGGAAAGCCTATGGCACCATATAAATCTCTGAAATACAGGATTATATGTAACTATATAGAAAACAAACATGGAAATGGTAATTTCTTTGGTTATTAAACATTTATTAGAGGTCAATTTAAAAAAAAAACCAGCAGCAAAAAATAACAACAACTATTACCATGATTAATAATCTTCAAGTATTTGTGTTTAAAGATTAGAACAGTTCGTTTAAATTGTTTCACGTTATTTTTAGCACATTAGGCCACATATGATTTTTTGGTGGTAGAGGCAAACCACCTCATTCTACCTCGGTAGAACCAGTGATATATACCTCCCGCCATTCAAAAGAATCTTCAGAACCAATGGTTTATTTTATATATATATATATGTATATATATTACAGAAATACAACTTTTTTTGTCCAATTATGACCAACTTTGAAATTTCAAAGAAAGTTCACCTACTGATAACTTTTTTTTCTTTATTTGCTTTACTGGATGTATGGGAACAACAGTTAAATTGTAAAAACTTACCCTAACTGTGCCCACAGTGGGTTGTATGGGTGTGACTTGGCGAGAGTATCCACCCATTTGGCCGAGTGTTTATCTAGGTACGTGTTGGAAGGCGTTCCACCAGCAGGCATCACTGTGGGAACCCACGCCAGATGGTGAGTCAGTACAGCCGTCACCAGAGTACTCATAAAGCTGTAGATGCAAACATGTAAACAAATGACTGTAACACCTGCTGACGAAATTTATTGTTCTTTAATGACAGAAATGAATGAAAAACAGCTGTTTTACAGAACATATTTTACGGAGTTACGGTGTTCTAGTTAGTGGTTAAGGCATCCGCCTCGTAATCCGGAGGTCGAAGGTTCGAGTCCCGTCAGAGGCGGGCTTGTTACTGAAGGGAGACCCGTTTGTGATCAGCTAGTTAAATAACGGTTACCGATTGCCTACCTGCCTGGTGCCTGGCATTAAAGAATAGGATAAGGGAAATAATGATGTTCATGACAAAGGTGTCTCAGAAGTCAAAATTATATTAATTATTTATTATTTTAATCTTTTTAAGTCGCAATCCTCATGATATTTTGGGTTTTGCAGACTTTGTGCTCTCGATATTAGAATGGACACACATACTTACAAGTTTGTGTTTTTGCTGTCGAACTTGGTGACAAGGCCAACGAACTCTCGTAGGAACTTCTCACAAAGCATGTAACGATAGCTGCTGAACGACATCATGTTTAACCAGACTGGTTCCGTCAGACGTGGGGCAGTATATAGGTCACAGATATCTTGTTTGAAGCAGTCTAAAGCCTGTAAACATTGTGTGCAACAGTTATTATAGGGCCTATAACATATACAATTCTGTAATCACTTTACAAGAATCTGTTTCCATTCAAAAGGACCACTGATCTTAAATGTGAGCGGTATTTACTTTTATATAAATGCACGGTATTAACTTTTATTATATAAATGCATATATCAGTAAAATAGTGCCTTACAGACGGATTATAATAAAAACTTTGTAATGAATATGGGACTACTTTTATCCGGAACTTACAACACTCAAATAGCTTTCGCACTCAAGAAATCTGTTTTCTCACTTCCAGATGGAAAAAAATCTGCTAATCGCTCTAATGCAACAAATATCCTCTTGTGTTTTAAGCAAGATGTTTTACATCTGATACAAATCTTGGTTCTGTAGTTTTAAGCAAGATGTTTTATATCGGTCACACATCTTGGTTCTGTAGTTTTAAGCAAGATGTTTTATATCTGATACAAATCTTGGTTCTGTAGTTTTAAGCAAGCTGTTTTATATCTGACCCAAATCTTGGTTCTGTAGTTTTAAGCAAGATGTTTTATATCTGATACAAATCTTGGTTCTGTAGTTTTAAGCAAGATGTTTTATATCTGACACAAATCTTGGTTCTGTAGTTTTAAGCAAGATGTTTTATATCTGACACAAATCTTGGTTCTGTAGTTTTAAGCAAGATGTTTTATATCTGACACAAATCTTGGTTCTGTAGTTTTAAGCGATGTTTAATATCTGACACAAATCTTGGTTCTGTAGTTTTAAGCAAGATGTTTTATATCTGATACAAATCTTGGTTCTGTAGTTTTAAGCAAGATGTTTTATATCTGACCCAAATCTTGGTTCTGTAGTTTTAAGCAAGATGTTTTATATCTGATACAAATCTTGGTTCTGTAGTTTTAAGCAAGATGTTTTATATCTGACACAAATCTTGGTTCTGTAGTTTTAAGCAAGATGTTTTATATCTGACACAAATCTTGGTTCTGTAGTTTTAAGCGATGTTTAATATCTGACACAAATCTTGGTTCTGTAGTTTTAAGCAAGATGTTTTATATCTGGTACAAATCTTGGTTCTGTAGCAATGTTAAAGTAGTAGATTAACCAAACTTATAAACTTGGAAAATCTCGTTATACAAAGCTTTACATAGGCAAAAAAACATTTATGAAACAAATAAAAAGTAACTCAGGAGACAAATTTTCCTGCCCTGAATTCCAAACGTAAAATGTAAACAAAAAATGCACGGCAAACACAGAAGCTTACCTCTATCATACCAGACAAGAATAAATGGTTTTTGCCGCTGTAGTACGCTCTCTCGACATCCAGACGTAGCTTCTCATGGTGCCTCTCAAATAACGCAATGTGCGAGAAAAAGAAGTTCTCAAACAATCTAAAATAGAAACAGGAAAATGTGTGGTAAGTTGCCATCCTTCTTATTTTAAAGCTATAGTCTGACCTTTGGGTTCATTTTCTAGAAAAACAAAAATATATGTATGAATGTGATACTATTATTTAACTATTAAAATCGGTAAAAGTAATCACCAATTTTTTATATACATGTACATGTATTGTAATTTTTGGAAGTTTAAAAACATGCTGTTAGACACCATGCTGTTAGACACCATGTATAAACAAATAAACAACTTGTTTTTTTTACATAATTTTCAGTACATGTTACATGATGGTCAACCTTTTTTTGTGGTAGAGGCAGCCCACCCCATTATTCCTGGGTAGAACCAGTACTGCATGCCTCACGCCATCCGTAAGAAACTACACTTTGCCCAATATGAAGACGAGAAAGTATTTCAAAACATTCTATTCGATAATAAGAGTAGGACCGGTTCCCGGATTCCTATGTATCCTTCCCCTCTCTGGGGCGGCTCTAAATAACGTATACTGTGTTGATGAGCCGTTAAACAACATTCAATTCAATTCCTTTTTTTCCTCCTGAAATTACAACCAATAATAAATTAAAAACTATGGTAGAATAACGAAGACAATTTGAAAACTTCAAATTGTATTTAATTATATCCAAGCAGGTTTCTTAAAAACAGTTAAAGATCGGGTATAATGTTTGCTTACTTTCCAAATTCATGATATTTCCCATGAAAATATCCTCTTTTAGATCGACAACATAATTTAAAGACAACAAGATACTGATAATCTTCAAAAAAATCTTGAAAAAAAATGTCAAAGGATTAAAAACACTTTTAAAAGCAGAAAGAACTGTACCTGTTTGCCTCTGCACTGTTTTCATCTATGGTACCGAAGATGATCCCTAGAGCCATCTTACATTTCTTGGGCTTGCTAGGGGAGGTAATCTGCAAAAAGTTGGTTCATTTATAAATAGTATTTCAATAATAAAGTGCAAGAACAAACCATTTGCACTGCCCTTTCCCACAATTAATATTTATGACAGATAAAAGATTAAAGCTTGTTGAATTGGTATTAACATCTCATCAACAATAAGCTTGGTTATTTCGAGCTACCTCAGAGAGAACGAAAGGATAAATAGGACTCTTTACTATTGACCGATTCCTATGTTTTTTAACTTGCTTGCAGGATAGCCCCCGAAACATGGGACTGCCCACTTGCCATTCAACAGAAGAGTCCTAACATACAGTGTATGGCCCACGGGCACACTGACAGAAGACACGGGATTGTGCTATTTTCTTAAATTCCATATAATAGTTTATTTGAACACATGTTCTCAGAAATGATATTATGAATCTATTTGATAAGAATTCAATTCAAAACTGGCTAGAAGCAGTTTGAAATTAATTGACTTCACATAACTTGGTTCAATAAATCAACATCTTTAAGTATGGTATTTTACGTCAATATTTCAACGTATGTATTCAAGGTTATATATGACATTCGATTTTTTTTTTGTAGTGGAGCATGCTATTTGTAAAATAGTAAATGGACATAGAACAGTGTATATAAAGTCACACATTAAAAAAACATTTCTTTCTATTAACTTTATCAGTATTTCAAGTTTCAGGTTTAATTTGAAGACGATAGATTTACATACTAATCCTACCTCTTGAGTTAGAATATCTTGACTGCGTCTCCTACCAAAACTTTCTAGGGATGTACACTGTCCCCGTAACAGTCGTTTCTCCATGTTGAAGCTGCTACAACTACTGGCATTACTTCCTGGCGATGGAAATGGTGCCTGGAAGCTACCACTGTACGATACTAGAATATACACAAAACTTCAATTAACACATGTGTAAAGGGAAAACAATAAAGCTAAAGCTTAAGTGCATGTATGTGAAATGAAACATCCCCTTTACATGTTATATTAGCTTCTACTTGGTCAGGAAGCTCAGAGGGAGATGAGATGAAGCTTCAGACAAGTCTCTTCCAGACAGCGAACCCATGTGGGGCAGCCAAAGAATGGGAATTGGAAATTAGGGAAACTAATTAGAACCCCACTACCAGTCCCCCACCCATTCCCCACCCTACCGTTTGAGTAAAGATTGAGTAGGGGTCATCCTCTCATCACAGACAGTTCACCTATGGTTCATGAGATTTGCTTCAGAAAGAATTCCGGATAAATCCATAAATAACCTATTACATTCTAAAATTTATTTTTTATCCATGGTATTTCTGAGAAGTTCTAATCTTTCACATAGATGAAAATGTTATATTAAAGTCATTTATTATAAGAGTGGCATACATACCACAACTGTTCTTTGCGAAACATAAGACTGGCAATAATAACCACCAGCAAATATCGAGTACTTACACGAGGCTAGGCCGCTGTCTTCGTCGATTAGATCGAAACTCAAGCTCTTCTGTGGGGAAGGTACATCCATCGGTACACTTTGGGCTGAATAAGTACACAAGCGATACATAATGAGCAACACCAAACAGAATTTAAACTCTATATAAGTTTGTATAGGAAATCAAAAACGGTTCCGACATAGAACAAAGAGTGATGGGAAATCTGCCATAAACTTTTGAGTGGAGTCTTATAATATATAACAAAAGGCCCGCTGGTTAACATGGCTTTAATAACAACGTAACTGTTACGTTTTCAGTCAAGTCTGCTTGCATCTACAGCTCCAAACTCAAAATGTGTATGACCCATCCCAATACATGTACAATATCAGTCACACAGATTTCCAGCAGTGTGTATCAGAATTGTTCAACCTGTTTAATTTCATTTAACAGTGAGCCTGAACTTATCACTATTTCAGAGCGCAGTTGATAAGAATAATTGCAATTATAGTAAACAAGTTATTTCCCTTAGATTGTAAAATATTTTGCCAGACTGGGGCCTGGCATTCTTTGGTTTGAGGAAAGATTGACACAACAGGACCTAATATCTAATCAAAGAAACCTTCTGACATATGACTGATAAATATTGCATATTTATTTCGAATTTTAAAAAGATTATCATTCAATGGACTGTCCGACAGTTTGGTAAATGTGTCATCTGCTTTGGCGACTGGACAAATATTGGTAATAAAATAAATAGAACGAGGGTGTACACCCTGATAAAACGGCATACAGTAGAATTCATAGAAAAATAATGTTGAATCGGGAGTTTCTTTACTTCAGCTGTCTGCCATTTTGATTTCATTTTTCAGTGGGTTTTCGTATTAATGGTTGCCAGCAGGTAATATGGTCTGGTACACCTTGGCTCTTAACCAATCAAAAGCAGAGTAATTTTTAAGAAATGGAGATAAACATGTAACAGTTTCATGAAGACTGATTCAGTAAAACTCCAAATACCAAGTTTCACAAAGAACAATAGATAACAAATGGGACATAAATTAACTGGACACCAACACCAAGGGTACTGCGTAACTTATCTTGTTCTTCGGAAAGTCATCCTCAACATGAAAAAAGAAGATGCATTACATCTGTTACCAATTTTACTTATTCCACCTGTAACCACTTTACTTATTCCATCAATGTTACTTATTCCATCTGTAACCTGTTATGTTTTCCATCTGTAACCACTTTACTTATTCCATCAATGTTACTTATTTCTCTGTAACCAATGTTGCTTATTCCACCTGTAACCACTTTACTTATTCCATCAATGTTACTTATTCCATCTGTAACCTGTTATGTTTTCCATCTGTAACCACTTTACTTATTCCATCAATGTTACGTATTCCATCTGTAACCCGTTATGTATTCCATCTGTAACCAAAGTAACTTATTCCTTGTGTAACCACTGTTACTTACCTATACTAGCTGCATGGCCATGGAAGCTATCCTGAGAGATTACCCTGGGTGCCGACAGGTCAGACACGCTGGAGAAACTGAGAGCATCTTCACCATCCCTGCAAGATAAAACCATACAGTTCATAATGGACCCCAGTTGGCAATGGGAAAAAGAAATGGCCAACTGTCATTCCCCACAAATGGTAGAAGTAACATTTATAGCATACTTTTTCGAGTATATGCGATTTATACTGCTTCTCGAGGGCCACAGGCCCCAGCCCCAGAGTGCAGTATAAATCGCATACGAGAAAAATATACTATAAATGTTTTGTACCAGAGCCATTTATCCAACTACGCATGTGCCAGAAGTTTTAGGGCATTGCAGTTTTCAGTAAAAATAACAACTCGATCCAATCAGGAAATAGCATTATCATGCTTGATGAGCATGACCCATGTTTTGACTATCGATGAGTGCTGTTTTGGTCGCTTTGACAGGTTGTATGTAAATTACAACTGCGCGCGCGTAACTTTGAGTAGACCATGGTATAACTGCCGAATCTGTCATTTATAGCACGGCTGAAATATACCAGCATTTATAGCACGGTTTAGGCTCAGACCTTCAGGTTTATGAAAAATATATCATAAGCAAGAACAAAGGAAATCCTTTAGAGCTATGGTACAAGTATAGGATAGAGCATGAGTTTTGCACGTGTACGGGGAGATAATGCACGAGCGTTAGCGAGTGCATTATCGTCCGTACACGTGCAAGACTCATGCTCTATTGTATTTATACCACAATAACTTACATATGCTGTGTATATTCTCAGGTATTACAGGATGCATAGTGTGTATTTAGGCTATTGTGGTATAATTTCTTCTTTGGGCGCTGGAAACTGATGGACTTAGCACCCTCACTTGAAAAATTCAGATCACTTGTTGAAACACTAAAAGTGCTTGTCATACATAATCTATTAGTTGTACATCTGCTAGTATACAGAACGTTGAATTCCATTATTGTGTGCTCCAAGACACAGTTTAATGTCTTACTAATATTTCCATATAAAGCATGATTTTTTTCTACATATTTTGGGAACATAACCCATACCATCACAACTGGAAATTTTAGTGCAATTTTTCTTAAAATTGGAAAAAACCCACAGAAAAACATTAATTTCATAAGTGTATCTTCAATACTGTTATCAGTATACCAAGGTCAACTTAGGTATTTAAAAGTGTTTCGTACTCGATACTTGTCACACATTTGCTACATTTTTTCTCACATTTCTGCTCATGTGAGATAGGCATTTTCCTCATGTGAGAAAACTCTATCTTACATGACATGTGACTTATGACGTCATGACGTTACGTCGACGTCGCCTTATTCTGGCGTTAAATCAGCAAAGTCGTTGATTTTATGCCGTTAATAAACACATAATGGGAGAAAAATAATCCATCATGAGTGATCCATGTGAGATAGGGAAATCTCACCCTCGGGATCAGAATTGCAACCAGGCACTCGGCAGAGCCTCGTCCCTGGTTACAATTCTGACCCTCGGGTGAGATTTCTCTATCTCACATGGATACTCATGATGACATGATGGATTCTTATATTCTTTCTCTTTCAATGGGATTTTTTTTCTCAAAAATGGGGGAAATATGTATTGGCCTTGGGAAAATGACCGAATAACAGCTATAAAACAGCAAAAAAGCAAACACACTTAACACAAACAATAATTTCAAGTGAAGAATGGTTCTGTTCCTCTCATTCAATATTGCAAGCCACATGTACATGTAAATCATGTTTTTGACCGTTTTAATAAATGTCTGAGAAAATAAGAATCTCTCATGAGTATCCATGTGAGATAGGGAAATCTCACCCGAGGGTCAGAATAGTAACCAGGGAAGAGACTCTTGATTGATTAGATTAAGGTGACGTCTCATGTAAGATAGAGTTTTCTTGCATACCGGATAAGGAAATCCGTCATTTTACCAGGGCTAAATATTTCCATCTCATCCTAGGGTCGAGATAAACTTCACTCGCGCCAACATCCGGTATGCAGGAAAACATGCAAAACGTTAGTATCTGGCAGCCTGTCTCTGATATGCAAGAAAAATAACATATCATGGCTATTCGGTTCAGATAGGAAATTACAACCCTCGTTATGTTTTAATTGGAACCTCGGTTCCGATAAGAACACTTAAATCTCGAGCTGGAATTCCCTATCTTCACTGGATACCCATGAAAGATTCTTATAATCACACATGAGGGAAACACCTATCTCACACGACTAAAATGGGAGAAAGTTATAAATCATAAATGTTGTTTTAATAATTTTACTAATCCACTTACGTTACTGATAATCTCTTTGGCTTGTCTGGAATAAAAACCTTTGTTAGCAACAACTGTGGAGGAGACCTATAAAACAGAATAAACATAATCACATAAGGAGTAACAGAGCTCCAGAAAAACAGAGTAAACATAATGAGTAATGAAAAATCATGTTACTAAAAATCAGATGACAAAAACTTTAAGTATAAATACCATAATCGGATTGATAATTTATGGTCTGAATAAAAAATGAAGTTAAAACTAGAAATGTGTCTATAGGACAAGGATGCCCCCGCTATTGCATCACCTATTCATAAGGAAATTGTCTTTCGGACATTAATTTCGTGATTTTTACTATTCAAAGGGGATTTCTAAGGGCACAACTCTGGGATTACTGAGACGCCGAGCCGATTATCAAACCTGGCCGAGACATGGTGCCCATATACAATTTGACTAAACTTGGAGAAGACTGCATAACAGTTACCAAAGTAAGAGTCCGGACAACATTCCTTTCGTGAATTTTTACTATGACAGGGGACATAACTCTGGAAATACTAAGGCGATGTGGCCGATTATCAAACTCGATCGAGACAATGAGCCCACATACAATTTGACCAAGTTTGGAGAAGATTGGATAACAATTACACCAGTTATGAGTCCGGACATTTTTGACACGGATGCACTGGCAGGAGTAACAATAATTGCCCTCTAACCATTCTTTGAATAACATGGGCATAAAGAAGAAAGAAAAGCTATCGTACCTGATTACATGCACTTTGAGTGATGTCCCTTTATAAGCCACGCCCACAGCGCCAAACATGAGTTCTTCCAACATCTTCCCATCTGAGCCAGTGCGATTTGGCTGGAACATGAACAAATTGCTTAAATATCCTTCATATATGACATTATGGATATCTTGATTATGAATTAAGAATATTATGAATGTATTTACTAATGAGTGTTTGTTGGATTTGTAGTATTGTTGTGTATATGGGTTTGCGTGTGTGCGCATGAGTATGACTGTTTTTATATGTATTTATAACATTTATAGCATTATTGTTCGAAGGCCACATTGGAAATAAGTGTATGCATTTTATATGCATAACTTAAAGTGTTTTAACCTTCGTTAAAAAAATTATTATTATTAAAATTAAATGCTTTACAAACAAGGACTTAAGAAACGTGCAATGCTCCCCAGGATGACATTTGTTCTTGTATGGTTTCATCATATTACCATAAGGGTTATTCTGTGCTAAACTGCAATATTCAAATTGCCTTCTCTATGATAAAAACAATAATGTAAAGGCAAATTAAAGCGACATAATTTGGGGGAAAATCAAACTTAAGAGTTACGGTTCTTGTGTTCTTTATGCCATTCAGATGTGTTGACATGCATAACCTGTACTGGTTTCAGATATGTTCCGACAAAGAAATGGGTGACAAAAAATATAACAAGAGAACCACATAGTGGGGCATATACGCCCGTTGTTTCATTTTTGTGACTATAAAACTTTGAAAGTTATTAGCCACAATCAGTTGTCAGGTAAAAATAAACGAACAGACAACGATACAACATAATATGGCCCTATGGACATATAGAGAGAGACACAATTTGGTAGAAAAATCAATCTAGAGTTGGTTTTTTCGTGCTCTGCATGTCGTCCAGTTGTGTTCTTCGTTTGAATAAAGTTAAAAGCAATTACCTTAGTTTCAGAGGTATACTCCAGACAAGAATGGGATGGACGAAAAAAGCAGTGACTAGATACTCCTTTTTGACAAGTTGTCCAAATATAGCTAAACTTTCAAGATTAAGGCAATTACTAAGACCACTAAAAATATGCCTCACATTAAATGCTAAAATAAAACCAAACCATCTCCCTGCATTCGTAAATATAAGGAGCCCCATGTTTGCAAAAAAAAATCCTGTGGAGAACTCGGATAAAGTATGAGGAAAAAATAGCACTTTCATTTGAACTTATAATCATATATCGTTCTGTAACATATTAAAGTATCATGAACATAAAGCTTACTTACATATAGTGGTGTCGATAAGAGATGGTAAGCATTGATTGACCACTGCTACTTAAGACTAGGCCGCGTTTTATGAAACAACATACGACCATTTAGATCGTAAATCAATTTCTTAAATGTTTTACTATATATTACACTTTTCAAATAAACGTGATTTCATTTCATTTTTTTTATACATGTGGTATTTCTGCACTAGGCGCACACACAATTGTCTACATTTAATGCATAGGTGAAAATAGTGAACGATTTTAAAATCTGAGACATCGTAAGCATGGTAAGATGTTTAATAAAACAGGGCCCTGGTTTCTACAGCTTTCTGTTAATTAGTACTAACAATATCTTCAAAATTCCAAATTAACTTTGCTCATCCGCTTCCTTTAAAATTATGCTCACATTTTGTTAAATTTGAAGATATATACAAAAACATTTAACCGTATTATCTTGGATTTATTAATAAATCACTTTATTTATTTAACTAAAACAGCCTGGGATAAGGCCTTGAGAGTTGCAGCTACAGACCACTGCCTTGCGCGAGTTCACTCCCTGATGGAGACGCAGGGATTTTTCTGCAGTTTTGAAAGTGTGCCCAGGGCCCTTTGAATTTGGAAAATATGCCATTGAAATCTTGAAATTTTGGGAAAATAAGAAAAGCTCTATATTACACATTAGGCACTAAATTGTTTGAAATAGTTAAAAACATGATCAAATAGGGCTGCATTTAATAAAAGAAAAACATATTAAAATGTTTTTTGAAAATATGTTTTGGAATTTTTTTTTGTTGCATTTTTTGGGAAATACGAGAATTTTTTGAATTGGGAAGGGGCCAAAATTTGGCCCCAAAATGGGCCTAGAAAAATCCCTGAGAAATGTCTGATAGTAAACTTTATCCTTCATCCCCTCTTCCTTTGTGGCTGCCCTCCCAATATAACATTATAGGATGTGTTAACGAAACGTAAACCCTCAGATTTAACTGTAAGAAGTCATACATGGTTTGGTGTACATATCCTACTTTGATCATATGATAACAATATACAGCACTGTATGACTCTCACGGCCAGAGTAAAATCCGACAGTAATGATATGACGAAGATAGATAACAGCAATGGTTGAAGGTAAATCGATGACCACTGGGTATCTTACTGTCGATAATCTTATCTTAGGTAACTAATCCTCATCATGTGATAGGCAGGCGTTATAAAATGCAGTATCTTGTGTCAATAACTAACGTCATGTTGTCACCCATGGATCACGCGAGAAATGATGTGTGTTGATATTGTCCTAAATCAAGGGCAGATGTACCTTACATACGACAAAAAAATAAATAGCAGTTTCCGGAAACATTTTCTAAACAAGAGGGTGTCTCGCCCACCGCAGCGAACCGCATATGAAATATTTTATTAAATTTGTGCTTAAATGATGTCCACCAAAGACAACACTTCATATGACAAAGTATCAAACACACAAAAGTGAGGTAATCATAAGAAATTGTTACTGAGTTTAAGTGGTTCAACCAGGGTGTAGTTTTGGGAAAATAACGCAACATATGATCTTAACTTGGTATTTATTTTGTCGTTCAGCGATGTCAATCAATGCCAACAGTACATATGACCAAGTATCGAAGACATAAAGTGAGGCAATCACATAAAGTTAAATGAGGTTAAGTTAACTAACCAAGTTTAAGTTTGGGGAAATTACGCAAAATATGACCTAAGGTTAAGTTTGGGGGGAATAATGCAAAATATGACCTTGACCTTGGTATTTTTTGTCATCCATTGATGTTCAGTAATGCCAACAATACACATGACCAAGTATCAAAGACATAAAGTGAGACAATCACATAAAGTTAACTGAGGTTAAGTTACCTAAGTTTGGGGAAATTACGCAAAATATGACCTAAGGTTAAATTTGGCGAAAATAACGCAAAATATGACTTTGACCTTGGTAATTTTTGTCATTCAGTGATGTCCACCAATGCCAACAATACATATGACCAAGTATCAAACAAAGAAATTAAAGTTATCAGAAAAAGTTAACTGAGGTTAACTTACTAACCAAACTGATGTTTAGGGTAAATAATGCAAAATATGACATTGACCTTGTAAACATTTGCTGTTCAACAATTTCCACCAAAGCCAACAATACATATGACCAAGTATCAAAGACATAAAGTGAGACAAGGTTAAATTACCTAACCAAAGTTAAGTTTGGGGAAAATAATGCAAAATATGACCTTGACCTTTGTAATTTTTGTCTTTAGTGATGTCTGGCAATATGACTAAATATCAAAGAAATTAAAGTTATCAGAAAAAGTCAACCGAGGTTAACTTAACCTAACCAAACTGATGTTTAGGGTAAATAAGGCAAAACATGACCTTGACATATTTGTCATTCAGCGATGTCCACCAATGCCAACAATACATATATATGACCAAGTATCAAAGCCATAAAGTGAGGCAATCACATAAAGTTAACTGAGGTCAAGTTACCTAACCAAGGTTAAGTTACCTTACCAAGGTTAAGTTTGGGGGAAATAAACAAAATATGACCTTGACCTTGGTAATTTTTGTTGTTCAGTGATGTCCACCAATGCCAACAATTCATATGAGCAAGTATCAAGCACAGAAAATGAAGCAATCACATACAGTTAATCGAGGTTGTTACCTAACTAAGGTAAAGATTTGGGGAAATAACACAAAATATGACCTTGACCTTGACGATTTTTTCATTACGTGATGTCCCTTGACCCAACAAAGCATCCCACCAAGTTCCAGAAAAGTTTGGGCAGTTGTTGAGATATAGTTGATTTAAAATGTGGCTACGAAAACGCTGTTTTTGTAGCAAAAACGAGATGTTGCGATGTACGCTTTTCACAGACATAACTGGTATTCCTCACGATATTGTGAATATGAGAAGGGTACTCGGAACGCATGTTTCATCCCCAAAACTAGTTTCGACCTTTGTTATTGTTATTGTGGATTTAAATTGATTATAATTGTCCCCATAATAAACGTCAATCGAAGTAAAAATGGACAGAAATACAATTGTCAACAATATTGAGTCATAACCGTATAAACTGTATGCTACGAACAAGCATTGGGACGAATCGTTCGACTGAAATAGTTAAGTTTCTGATGGAACTGGCAATACCCAATAAAAACATTGTTTTTTTGCAAATTTCTGAAGAAATGTGAAAATACCTGGCCCAAGGGGGATAAATCTTTCAGTCAAGAAAGTGAAATCAAATGAAGTGAAAAAGGAACATGGACGTCTGTAAGACAAAGCAAAAATGGTGTTTCAGTTAAATGGCTCATGTACAATGATGAAAAAACATGAAAAGACATGGAAGGACTAAGGTGTGTCTGCAAGCATTTTAAGTTGTTACGGGCTGTTTTGAATGACCAGGAAGATGTTGATCCTGATTTTATCTGACTTTAAAAGACATCCAGACCTTGCATCTAGTAAAGCCAACAGGCAGATGTGTGACTTACTGAATACATGTAAGTGGAATATGCCTTTTTGGAGTGTTTTTCATTTATGTCCACTTACATTCTGTTTAGTTTAAACCCCTTTATTCCGAGGTTTACATTTTGAAAATTAGCCAGACAACCAAAATCTGTGCAGGACTACTTGATTTTGAAAGTTGGTAGTCCTGCAGACTACTTGGGGAAAAAGGTTATTTTCAAACCCTGCATATATATAATAGACTGTTCTTTCTTTGAATTAAGACCATTCTATTTATGTGACAAAGGGATCAGCTGATCTGGGTTAACAATGAACACAAAGGCTATTATAGTCGTGCTTAGCGGGTTTTTCCCCAGTACTTAGATATCTCTGCCTTATTGTTGATGTCGGAGTATATTGAAAATAGGTTTGATTATAGCACAGTTGCATGTGCTGTTGTTTGTCAGAGGTATCAAATTGGTTCGACTTGTTGAAATAGATAAACGATTGACAATTGGCATTGTGGCATTACTTTTCAGTGAGGTAATAAAGTCAAGTGTGTAGCGCTATTAAAGTCTGTATGAAGTTAAAACAAGAACACATTTACCTATAGTCATTTATATTACCTGATAGGTATGACATTTCTGATTTGGTACAGCTCCCTGAACTTTCCCTTCCTTCACCGACGTCAGTTTCTGTGTTGTGCGACATCTTGGCCATCTTGAAGGCTGTGAAAAAGTGATACATGCTGCGTGTATAAAGATAATAACTGACATTAAGTTACTTAACATTATGCAGCTGAAGATATGTTAGTAGAAGAAAACATGATCAAAGTATCTGGTATCAAACTACCAACAGAGTAATCTGACTTATTTAAATATCTGGTGTACAATCGTCTGTAAGTGGGACTGCCCTGGATTGGCCCAGTTCAACGTTCCCAAGGCAGAGCAAGTCCAGCGACTTGCTACAGGTTGTGTCTCAAACACATATTTTTAGACCACTGCCTCCCCACTTAAATTTCCTGTCTCAAAGTGTAGTGGCTGGTACACAGATGACCAGTGCATAACTGCTGGTCTGCTATTGATGCATATCTTCTCCATTGGTATTTAGGAGGCTGGGGACACAAGACTACTACATTACTGTTATTGATGCATACCTTCTCCTCATCAGCCCTGATCACAGCCTTAGAATCAAAGATGATTCTCCGACCTTTAGTGTCACTGTCAACGAACAGCACCAAGCGAACAGCTTTATCGTCAAACTGGGGTTTCTTCCAGCTGAAAGAAGTTATGATAAATATACAAATAAGTTTAAATTTTGCGCATTTCAATTTGTTGCATAAAGTTAAAATTTGACAGTTATGAATAAAAGTTTTGTTCTAGAAAGTATGGAAAATAGATTATATAATTATTTTGATATACATGTATTTGTATAGAGTAATGTTTAATGTACATACATGCCAAATTTTATGGTTTAAAAATGCTTTATTATTTAGAAATTTTTGATTAAACCTCTCTGAGCAGAATAATGCATAAAATGACCAGAAAAAAATTCTCTGGGGGCCATTTTGGGTTTTTTATACTCAACCGTGGCCTTTAAGAATTAACATAATGCCAGTACTTATAGATGCCTCCGCCTTATTGTTGATGTTGGAGTATATTAACAATTATAGTTTTTATTGGAATACAGTTTCACGTGCTACTGTTTGTCGGATGTATAACACTGATTGGTTGAAATGGATAAATGATTATCAAATGGCAGCATGTTGAGATGATAAGAGAAAACAGGTTGATCTTTATGCAACACTAGGCTAGCGCTAGGATTTTAAACCCTTTAGCCTGATTAGAATGTCTTTAGTCAGACTTTTGCCGAGATATTTATTATTGTGGAACTTTAATTGAAGTCACTAAAACCCGCGTTTGCTTACACATCAAAAGTAAGTTAAAAGAGTATGCTTTAATATTAACCTATAGGGTATCAATATTTCCATATCATATGCATGCTGCATTCTGCTTTAGTGCTTATAATTAAAAGTTGAGTTGCACAATATTCAAAACTTTTTAAAAATTGTCTAGACTGAAACTTTAAAAAGGACAAAATGAGTGCATGTCGGAGTCTGTAACTCAGTCTCTGGCTGTTTCCTGTTAACAGAGGTTCCAAAGAAGCATTGTGAGACAACATTCAGAAATGCTACATACACCACGACAGAATAAGTAATAAAAGCCACTTCATTCTAAAATTGTACCAGTATTTTGAGTAATCGCAACTTTTGTATTGACTATTGTTTCATGTTGACTGAACAATCAAACATAAAATTGTCACAATTTACAGACAGCCGATCAAACACGTTCACACTTGCCATTGTTCCAGTTTACGCTACTGTGTATACAACTAATTAGTAGGCACTCCACACTTACAAGTGATTGTAAAGTTCAAAAAGACAGTCAGCCTTTAAACAGTCAGTCTCTGGCTTATTAATTCTTAAACAAACAGTGACACGTCATGCACTTTCTGTTTTGAGCCATTTTGGCTGTAAGAGGGCGCCATGTTATTTGATGTTTTACCCGGCTCGATAACGCAATTAAATATATGGATAATATAGAGCGCGGTGACACAAACTAGTTGACAGCAAGAGGCGGAACTATGGGCGGCGTCTATCGCACACATAACAATTTGACAGCGGTTTTCAATAAATACTTTGACAATTAGTTTTTGGTCCAAATTGATTGTCGCTAATTAGTCCTATTAATCCCAGCGGGATATTGGCCACGCCAGCCCTCTATAAACAGTCAAAAACATTGTATATTAAAATTCGGGATTTTCCGAGATTTTTTAGATAAAATCAATCGGAAATTTGGATTCGCCAGACCGCCAATGTCTGGCGAATTGGCTATGTATTTCTTACGATTTTCATTTGCCAGTTCGGGTTACTTTTCGCCTATTGCGATTTGGCGAATAGTTAACGCGAGCCTAGTAACACTGTGCAAAAAGAGCCCTTTTTTTTTTAAGAAAGATATTTTGAAATACATGCGAGGGTATCAGTATACAGGACCAAACCTCTCAATAAAAAAATTGAATTATACCTGTTGCTTCCTGGCAAATTCGTAATTAAACTTGAAGAATGTATCCGTTTCACAGTAGTAAAATAAGGTCTTGGGAATACAATCCCATTAATAACAGGCATCATATAAACTGTTATAAATCAAATTGGTTATAATCCAAAACCTATTTTTCATTATGCATGAAGCATTTACACATGAATGATTGATATAAAATCCTGAAGGAGTATGCAGCATGACTCTGTGTCAGCTTTGATGACAACTTGTGTCCAATCATCCATGAAGTGACAGGTCATATGATGCTAGTCTCGTGCCCTTTCCCGCCAAGCAAGACGAATGTAAACAAACATTTAAACTAATCCGCTAATTTTACGTTTAAATACATGTAATCAACCCGAGGCAATAAACTATTAAGTTAAATGTTAACAACTTATTTCGAATACATATTGTGTTTATTATTTGAGAATATTAGAAACTTCAAACGTATGTAAAGTTATCTTCTAAATCGGTTTTTAATCATTGTGTCACCATTTGTTATCGCGATAGTCGTGATTAGTAAACCTCGTGATGTTTAGTCAACTTTCACAAGCGATTATTTGAGACTGACGAAGAACTAACATAATTTGATAAACCAAGTATACTTACTCTGTTTTAGTTTCGCTCAGTGAAAGTTTGCGGCTGTTTTGACGTCCAAATTTGTGGGGTTGAAACAATTTTTGAATAAAAGCCATATTGTTGACATTTTTTTACTCCATTTTCGCCTGTCACATGAGTCTGTGCCGTAAAACATAACAACGCTTTTGGTTGGCTGCTTAATATTTTGGCTTCAAGCCAAATATCGAGAAAATGCGATTGTATATATGCAGGTCTGCCAAATCATCGGATAAAATCCGGACTCCCGATTTAGGTGTACAGTCATCATATTTTCCATCAGAACTTATTTCTAATCTCATAACCATGGATATACATATCTAGTATGTAGATCTATGTCATAACATCATAACAAAGTCTTTCACAAACAAACTATCTTTCGTGTGAATGTTGAGTATCCTAATCTACTTAGTACGATATTCTCTAACTATCAAACAATGTATAAGTATTATTTGCATAAATAATTTCAATTTGCGGTTTAAAAAAACGGTGAGAAAATGAAGGCACCTTCAAATTTTCATTTAAAAATGTTCTTTGCGACAACCTGTGTATGGCCGCCCTGTGTATGTCAGGTGAATTGCATCAAGCGTGAGAACTAGTTTATATGAGAAGGATTGAATTGCTGTCGAACGACTCATCAACATACTATCTCCTACGAGTCGCCCACATAGTAGGGACGGATATATAGAAATCCTGGAACTTAGTCCTACTCTTACGATCAAATAAACTCCGCTACCACAAGGACCGCCCGGTGTAAACATCCCCATCCTACTTAGTACACCCAGTGGCCCAGGTCAGGCTCGAACCCGTCATAGTCTACTCACAGTGCTATCTGTTGGGCCACTACGGCTTCCCCGAAGTACCCTTGCAGGGGCGTAGCCAGGCATACTCCTGTACGCCCGGGCGTACTCTCAAAAATCGAATGTGAAAAAATAAAAGTGCTTATTTTTTAAAATCAGCAATAAAAATTGAAGAGGGGTAGGGGGTATCAAGTTTCAATAAACTTCTGTTATAATTGTGTTGGTTTGATTTTTTGTTCTATTTATTAAAAACACTTAATGAATGGAGGCGAGTGCCTCCAAAATCTCGTTCAAATGAAGCCACAAACCTCCGAAATTGCACTCAAATTTCAAAATTTTCTCGGAGGAGGCCCCCGGACCCCCACCATCCCCTCCCGCACCCTCCTCAGGGCGTGCGTATTCTCCAAAAGGCTCTGGCTACGTCCCTGCCTTGTGAAATTCAAGAAAGTTGTCAATAGTGTTACCCTAGCGGGCTAAATATATTACAGCCACATTTTACAAAATATGTACACCATTTCTAAATCTACTGATTAGGTATATAATTATATAACTTACATTGAGAATCCAAACCATATAGACACAATATAAACGGCTTTAACCAGCCAGGTTAAGCTCCAAAACTGGGTCGAACTGAGTTAATAACTCATAATTCATTTTACGCATATCTTAAGAATCCGTTAATACATTCAGGACCCGTTTATATCCCTGATACATTACAATATGACCTGAACACCTCGATAGAGTTTTGATAAACGGGTTTGTTGTGTAATTTTGCCGTTATTTAGCGGGATAGCTACTTTAATGAATGCTGAAAAGTGCACATTTAATTGTGTAATATCATGTACCTTACACAATTTATTTTTAGTTTCGTTCCTTCTAACGGGAAATAAGTACTAAATACTGCAATACAGACTCCATAGCCGTATTTGGCCAGTATTTAAATAGCGCAAATGATTGTTTAGATGTGCGTTTTTTAGGCGCCCTTATTACTAGGATACGCCTGACTGCCTTCAGGTTCCAGCTATACTGAACAAAAAAAGAAACTTCCGCATTTTAAGCGGGTTGACTTTGTAACACTTTGTACACCAATCTAGATACAATTTCATCATGTTATACTTATCACTCAATCATTCTGATCAATATTAATAATCATCAAAAAACAGTTAGTGTAATGCTGCTAAAACATGTTTTATTCAAATTGCGAAATCATTATATTTGTATTATAAAGGGAGGTAATCTGAAAATATTCATTCTTGAACGCTGTATGGCGCATAAGTGAGTGAACAGGTCAGCTTACTTTCTCCGTCTTGTTTGTGCTGGGTTATCTTCTGTTTATTTCAGTAGAACAAAACTGTGTTAAATCAACGTTTAAACCACAAGACCCGGAAATGCTGTTTAAACCAAAACAAGGGGAATAACTTTACGTACAAGTTTGATTCAGGGAAAATTGTTTTCATGACAGTGCTGGCCTTTTAACAGAGGTATTAAACATACAAGACCAAACAAAATATATGTATGGGTAAAGTTGCGGAAGTTTCTTTTTTTGTTGAGTATATATATACGACAGATAAATGATAAGATGAGTCATGCTAAGTGAGAAGTTTATTTATATACACATGCTATATAATGTAGTCAATACGTACATTACCCTGGCAACCCAGAATGTAAGAAAAGTTGAGCTTATATATACTCTGTAAAAGAAGTTTTGGACCATGGCAGTGTTCGAACGCGTACAATGATCGCTGAACCATGACATTCGACCATTACCCTTATTATCTCAGTTGATAATTCACAATAGATCAACAATCAACAATAATTATCGTTTACAATGAAAGTTTGCGAAAAAATAATAATCTTTTTATGGGTTACTCGAATGTGTCCGTAACTGTTACTTTGTATGGACTTTGCAACATTTTTTACAGACCCTTCGTGTGTTCGCGATATTTTTTAAAATCAAATCTTGTTTTGAATTTAATGTTTCTGGTACCAAATTAACCAGGTAGGGTAGACCTTGGTTACTAAAAAGAGATACTTAAATTTTGTCCACTAGTTTTATTTTTATATGACTTTATATACCCTGGTCCAAAACTTTTTTTACCGAGTATATATATATATATAGTAAATAACCACGTTCAACATGCATCCAACGTGGAGCACGGGAAAACACGATAAGTAAGCAGATAAAAGTCGTTCAAATTAAACGTGCAAGCTATTTGCATTTATAAAGTATAGTTTAACACGAAAAGTTGATAAACGTGGACTTAAATACAACTTGTAACGCATCGTAAATTAAAGAAGCCTAATAGTAATTGGAAAACCAGACTCATTTAAAGTTATATTTAATACAGAACGTAACAATCAAGGTTATTCCACAAGATGCATGGGAAGACAAGGTATTCAAATCATAATATTGACATACGTCAACAATGATTACCTTGTGTAACTATAGCATACGTGGCCAACACTAAACTTCGTGATTACAAGAGCTCATTAAGGGGTTCATCGCTCTCCATGAAAGGGAACTGTAACCTGGGCTACTACAGTTTAAAGATAGTCTTATAACTAACATAAATAGTAATAACTTTACATAAAAAATAAAACATACCAAACGGCATATTTTTTGACCAGCTTACAATTAACAGCAATGTTTAAAACACGAAATGTATTAACATTACCAGTTTTCATAATAGTACGTATGTGCTTAAGGTCTCACACCTCAATTAATTTTCCCATAGGGTTACTGTACAGCCTTTTCCAACACCTGAGCTTCAAAGCAAGGCAGCAGACATTGTTTGTTTTTTAATATCTTCAGTATAGCCAAGACCAGTAATTTAAAACAATAAAATACATAAGTTAGCCATGCTGGGCTGATAATTAAAGCCCTGGTTTATGTGACCCCTATGGAAAATACAAATTTCATACACTGTCTAGCTGAATATGTGGTACTTAGGTCAAACACTTCTGAAATTTAAATGAAACCTCATATCAACATGGGAATTTCTGCATCATCTGTCTTTTACACTGCAGATGTATGCTAAAGCAAAGAAAATCCTATTTTTCAAATTAAAAATTGCCTAAAATTGAGGGAAGAAATAGAATTATTTTCTGTTTTCCTTTTGTCTCTACGTCCGTGAGCTTTCAGGGGAGATAATAGTCCGTGAGCTTTCAGGGGAGATAATAGAGGTATGAGACCTTAAGCATTCGATGGATTTATGGTTTATATTCCAAAACTGAAGTGCATGGAATATAAAAGAGTATTTCCTGGTATTTTTGTGGTATATTTATATATACCCAAGGACTTTAAACACGCCTCATTGATAATAAAAAAAGAAGATTATACCGTACTTTAAATCAAATCAAGTCAACTGTATTGGTATACGTCACACTAAACAGTTGTTTTTTCACTGTGTTGCATACGTAGCAGAACGTCTCTGTATGGACCACTGTACAACTTCCTGAATTTTCTTTAAACATGTTTTCTTTGTGGAATTAAAGTTTGTTGCTCGGAGTTGACCAATTTGCCTGTTTTAAAATATCCATAGTTTGTTGAGACCTTGGTGAATTTATCCATTTCACGTTCATTTTACTATGAATCACTACCCATTCTTAGATTCTCAAATAAGGGCAAAATGATATAATGTGAGGCTCTTGTCGAGCATTATATCATTTTTGCTAACGAGTTTAATAAATTCAATAATGAATGAGAACGACTGTTAGATTCTATTTATCACATAACTCATATATAGTCTTTTATTGCATTTTGCCTGTCGCTTAAATACGTGTAGCCGAAACAAACATTGGGAATTGGATCATATTCATTGACTTTTTGACAGCGCTTACTAGGCTTATTTGCATATTTATATACCTAGTCGAAAATATAGAATGGTGTTATTCCACTCCAACACCGGAAGTTATGTGAAAAAATCCGATACAGAATTGTCACCAAAGAAAACCAGTCCACACTTTACCTTTAGGAAGTCCTATTTGTTAAAAGGCGGAGGGATTGAACTCCCTAGCACACATACACACACGCAGACGCAAACACACACACACACACACACACACACCAAAGCAAATATACAAAGAAACAAGTACAGATAATTCAAATGCTATATAAATGTATATAACATGACATCACATAATCTGTCTTATATTCAACGATTACCATTACTAATAAAGGAATACATTATTTCAATTCTCCTTCTTAATGACTTAACTATTGAGTCAATATATGTCTTCTTAGATTGTAATACTTGCCATGAACAAAGGCAATACATAATTCATTAAGGTCATAAATTCACGTCAAACATCTAAAATGCATAACCAACATATATTATCGTCAGGGACGCACCTGGGCAAACTCCTTTACGCCCGTGCGTATTATTTAGAGTCGGGTGTCGGAAAAATGAAAAAGCTAAAAATGCAATAAAAGGTGAAGCCGAAGGTGGGTTAGGTAAAAGGTAGACCAACCCGTCCAACCCCGGTAAATATTCAATAAATCAAAGAAAAAAGAATGACTCTGGAGAATTAGAATAGCTTCAAAATACGTTTCTAAGTCGCTGAAAACTACTTATTTTGGCTTCAACTTTTCAAAACTTTTCACGGGGGACCCCGGATCCCCACCAGCGGGAGGGCACCCCTTCACACACCCTTCCCCGTGCGTATACCCAAAACACTCCAGGTACGCCCCTGATCGTGGAGGAAATTCTTATATCAACTTTCCTCAACAGTTAACTAATCAGTCCAAGTTCGTAAGTATACATAAGAGGAAACTAAATGAGTTGAGGTCATTTTTTTCAGTGATTACCCTTCACATTCATATACTGAAAGGAAAAAGAAACGCAGGGTGCGTATTTCCGCTATATATTGTATGTTTAATATGCTACTGCTAATCGAATGGAACAGGGCGACATTAGGCCTGTCCTTTTAGAAAGAAGGTTTAAACAGCACTGAACACACCAATGGTTACCCCTTTAAAGTTTCATTATCGTCAGAATGCGCATTTGGCTCAAGCAGGTGAGCAAACTTAGGCTTTAAATGTTGCAATTACTTAACATTAAATACAGTACTGAACTGGCTTATTTTTTCAAAGAGGAACCTCAGCACTTCTGAATTTCTTGTTACAACGTGTACTGTGATTAAAACGTCTACAACATCACAGTTGTGTTCTTTCTCTAACTAACTGCACTTTTTTTTTTACAAAACATCTTGGGATTTCCATGGAATATATATGGAATTAAGTGTGCAGTATATGCAATATATAGCGGAAATACGCACTCTGCGTTTCTTTTTCCTTTCAGTATATTTATCCTTGACTGTGCGATGTTTATGATTAATTTCTGTGATTAGCCTTCACATTCATATTTATACATTCATATTTAGACCTTGAGATGTTTATGATTAATTTTTGGGATGTCTATGGAAGATCCATAAAGACAGCGGTTGATGATGACGATGACGATGACGATGATGATGATGATGATGATGATGATGATGATGATGATGATGATGAACTTTATTTCCTCCACTTGGGAGATTATCATACTACAATTATGGTGAGATATATCGACATTTAAAGATTGTAAAACGTGCAACCCAACATATGTTTAAATATCTTAATTTCAAAATCATTTGTGACTATAAATCATTTCATAAAACGTGATAAATTAAAAAAAAGAAAAAAAAAAGCTTTTAAATAAGAGATATATAATAGTTGTCCCGCCAATAACAGCCAAATTTTACAACAAATGTACACCATTTCTAAACCTAACAACAAGACAGTACATACATTAGATAAGAAAAAAAATGCTTATTTAACAAGTCTGTTTACATATATTTACGTCGCATTAATATATGTTGTGAAGCTTCTCTGTGCATGTTAGACACATGTGTACTGAAAACAATAATTCATTGAACACGCATAGTTCATAGTTACACCTAGTAATTTATTTTAGGCAAACCCCTAATATATACCGTAATAGTTGTGAGGATCGGGGTGGGCCACCCCTCAACAAATCTTTTATTTTATTTTTTTTATTTGTAAAAAGATAATAGAGCATTATAATACAGTGAACCCAGGCATATTTAAAAAAACGATTGTATACATAAGGAGTTTTTTCTTCTTTTTTACAATTACAGAAGTCAACTATAGAATTTAGACTGAATGTTAAAACGAGCCACACTAAAATTCTGAGGTTTCTTTTCAAATATAATGTTGGGTAAGACATTGATTTTGTTTTTAACGGGCACACAGCAATCTCAAACTATTCATCCAGCATAATATTTAACATTGGATCCATTAATCAAGTATCATTTGACTTTAAACCTGCTTCCACATGACATGTTTTATCATGAATTGGAACGTTTTCTTAAAAAAAAAAAAGAAGAAAAAAAGAAAGAATTAAAACAACTGTTGCACCCAATGTAATCCTTCACTTATTTCCAGTAATAGTTAACACCACCACATTGATAGTCTTATCCCACGCAACCTACACTTTGTATGGTGTTTTACGTCATTTTCTACACATTTAAGGTTATATGACGGTCGATTTTTGTGGTGGAGGCAGACCACCCACTTTTCCTGGGTAGAACTAGTACTGTACACCTCCCGCCATCCGTAAGTGTGCACCCACTTTTCCTGGGTAGAACTTAATTACGGAAGGCGGGAATACTGTAACCACCCGCCAACCGTAACTGTCGACACTTACGGATGGCGGGATGTGTACAGTAGGCCTACTGGTTCTATACCATACTTATGGGTAAATCTATAATTCCTGAATTTATAATAATACGTTGCTTATCTCGACCCAATTAACCATTTATTTGTTTTCCGATAAAATAGTTACCCTGTACCGAAACACTTTATACCGGGTACTTCCTTTTTAAGCCCATTAGTATAGCAAACTAATCTTCGAAACCGATGGCACACAGGGGATAGTTCTTAATGAATGTGTGAACAGTTAACAAGAACAAGCACGCATATATGATCAATACATGTTAGAAGCTTTATAATGGCTTTTTAGGTATGAAACTACCAATTATTTCCCCCATTGACACCAATGTTAAAATGCCACATAATTATATATTAATGATTTGCTGCAACTTCAACTCAAGTATGGATAATGCAGCAGTGTACTTTTCATATAGAAAACTAGCTTTCCAGCTCTGTGTGTGTGTGTGTGTGTGTGTGTGTGTGTGTGTGTGGTTCTAAGGATTATAGTCCCTCCGCCATAAAACCATTAGGTGGGGTCACAGCTTTACTCGGAGTTATGAGTTATATAGGCACATCTTTGCGGGTCGGGGTGTGGGAGGACCTTTGAAAATACACATGTTAGAAGTTTAATGTTTCTTATAGTTCACGTGTAGCATAAGCTTAAGGTCCGCTATTACGTTTCTTTTTCTTTAAATAATGATCCTAGGGTTATGTTTGAGCTAGCCCGTGGTACCAGTTTAAAACTGAGTTATTCATGTATTGGAACATCTCTAAAAATATATTCTTCTGAACATACCAGACGTTTTTTATCTGATCCGCTTATGTAAATGTTGGTCTAAACATATTTTAATTCACATGTTTTTACAACATACTATTTGCACACAATAGAAGAAAAATGATTAGACCGAAAGCAAGACACGTATGATGTCTTCTCCTAGGTATGAGAATAATTGTACACAATGCATGGCATATGTGTGTAATATAAATTCTGGAAGTATGAGCAACGAAGTCCTAACAAAAATAGTTTATATACGTATTCCAGAATAGCTTGTTCAATTAAATGAAAGACACATAAGATAGTAGAGTAACAAGGCATACACAACGGGGAAAAAAACAACCCGACTTGAAATGTTAAATCAATGAGCGATTCAGTGTCATTTTGGTCGTTACAGTAACATAGAAGTAACATATTTCGCTAAAAACAACACTGTCACGTGACATGATCTCTACGATAAGGCGTTCACTATGGTTCCAAGACGCACGAGCTAAGACGAATTTTCCCTGTGTGTGCACCAACGGCGATCCGAAAGAGTGACGGGCGTCAATCGAAACACATAACCACCAAAATGTGCTTCCGTTACATTTGCATTAAATTAATCCGCAATGTTACTTTCGGTTTAAAAAATGTTTTCTGTGTTTTAAAATCATAAATATTAATGTATATCATATGGTCTTAATATTTCTTGCAGTTGACTCATAAACGTCAATAAATTGTACTCCGATCACAAAATATGGGTTTATTAGAACTTTAAAACATATCAATTAATATTAATTGTAGCATGGTCGGTGACGTTTCCTTTGATGAATGCAAAGCATTAAATCGTTTATTTTAGGGTAACTAAATGAGCGCGGCTATACCGTACTACAGCTACCAGATATTGGAATTTAGAGTACGGTCACTATGACGCAACAGTGTTATTTAGTACACCATGCTACAAAAAAGATAGAGTCTGTCTCAGCTCGTTGGTTATTTAAATAAGCAAACTCGCTGAGACCAGACTCTATCTATTACTTTTGTATACAACATAAACTAGCAGAATCATCGGGTTTTCCAGACCAGATTATTTCATTAACAATAATTAAATGGGATGGACCATGGTGCCCAGATTAGTGGATAGTCTCTTTGAATATGAAGTATACACACATTACGATGGCAGATTAGTGGATAGTCTCTTCGAATATGAAGTATAAACACATTACGATGGCAGATTAGTGGATAGTCTCTTCGAATATGAAGTATACACACATTATGATGGCAGATTAGTGGATAGTCTCTTCGAATATGAAGTATAAACACATTATGATGGCAGATTAGTGGATAGTCTCTTCGAATATGAAGTATAAACACATTATGATGGAAGATTAGTGGATAGTCTCTTCGAATATGAAGTATACACACATTACGATGGCAGATTAGTGGATAGTCTCTTCGAATATGAAGTATACACACATTACGATTTCAGATTAGTGGATAGTCTCTTCAAATATGAAGTATAAACACATTAAATATGAAATATAAACACATTATGATGGCAGATTAGTGGATAGTCTCTTCGAATATGAAGTATAAACACATTATGATGGCAGATTAGTGGATAGTCTCTTCGAATATGAAATATAAACACATTATGATGGCAGATTAGTGGATAGTCTCTTCGAATATGAAGTATAAACACATTATGTTGGCAGATTAGTGGATAGTCTCTTCGAATATGGAGAATATGAAGTATAAACACATTAAATATGAAATATAAACACATTATGATGGCAGATTAGTGGATAGTCTCTTCGAATATGAAGTATAAACACATTATGTTGGCAGATTAGTGGATAGTCTCTTCGAATAAGAAGTATAAACACATTATGTTGGCAGATTAGTGGATAGTCTCTTCGAATATGAAGTATAAACACATTATGATGGCAGATTAGTGGATAGTCTCTTCGAATATGAAGTATAAACACATTAGGATGGCAGATTAGTGGATAGTCTCTTCGAATATGAAGTATAAACACATTATGATGGCAGATTAGTGGATAGTCTCTTCGAATATGAAGTATAAACACATTATGCTGGCTTTATTAATGCTTGCATTGACACCGGCAGTTCTATTAGATTGCCTATAGTTTAACGTATAACAATTGTTAATGTTTAAACCACTAGTCTAGTGACACTGTCCTTTGTGAGTTTTGATAATACCAGGAGGAAGTACTTGAGTGTATAACCATACACGGACTTGGCTCGAAGGTATGTTTTTTTTTTAACGAATTCATAGTATTTTATACAATTATAATGTATAGTTATATTGTCTTTCATGCCATTGTTAGTGACATTTCAATAACTATGTGTTTCTATTTATGATATATATATAGATATATATATATATCTGTTTGTTGTTTGTGTGTTCGGATAACTGAAAATTGATATACACTGTATATATATGTACCCTTAAGTGTATTGTTGTGTTAAATCGAATGTGTCGAGTTTCGAAACCATTAACCCATTTAATGTCCCGTATATTTTGACTGAAATACAATAATGAGTTCGCTGAAGTAAACTGTTTTGTGTATACATGTATATCTTTTTAAAAGCAAATGCGAATATTAAAACAAATTCAAATTGTTTATACAGTGGATTTCAGTATTTAATCAGGAAGTATTTCACATTAAGGCTTTGGCTTAACGTTTTCCTTTTACACGACATGTACTTTGGATTCTATTTCGAACGTCCTGTTGCTCTTCAAACTTTACATTTTTTCTGTTCAGGAAGTTAATGCTGAGCTACGTTATCTAAACAGTTGTGTTTAACCTGTGACTAAACAATAAAGTGAGAGTAGCCATGTCTCATGTTAAAGGGTATGGGGCGCCGTTTTACTATTTATTCAGTATTTTGTGATATCAAGAATTCATTTCTTGATATCAAAAAATCGAATTATTGATACCAAGAATTATAATTTTTTGATATCAAAAATTATGTTTTGATATTTTGATATCAAGAAATGAATTTTTGATATCAAGAAATATAAAAAAATATCTTGATATCAAAAAATGTATTTTTTTTATACTGATTTAAAACGGCGCTTCATAAAAGGGACACACGGCAATCTGTACGTTTGTATCAATCATTAAACTTCGTACCTCGATGTATTAATCCGGTATCGTTTTGAATTTTAACCTACTTGCATATATTAAATACATTTATTTTTCTTCGTTATTATACCTTAGGTTTAAATATATGATCGGTGCAATATAATCAACAGTTATTAATATGCAAAAATGCGTTAAACTTTTCTAATACATTTTATATTTACAACTGTGGAAGTCTTGTGAAGAAGAACTGTCGGGACAGCGCGAGTATTAAAACAATCAATATTGCCGTGTGTCCCTTTAGAACAGTAGGGTTCACAACTATGCTGTAATCATATATATATATCTATGCATATTTGTAAATATATGTTTAAAAGATAAAGCGTTTAAGTAGAGCAATACAACAAAAGAAAGAATATTATCATTTGTACCTTGATATTAACGCCGTTTAAAGGAGCACTGTTACTAGTAAATACGAAATACTGATGGAACATGAACGATTTCTCTTCTCAGTAAAACACTTAATTCCTCACTAAGGAGGAAGCGTGGACATAGACAAGAAAGAAGACTGAATTAGCTTATTTAGAAATGTAATACGGATACGGTTGTTATTTCGATTTTAAAAAAACCGGCTTCAGCAAATATTGATGCCTTTTAATTCACTTATGTAATCTTACAATGAACTGGAGTGATTTTAAGCATTGGTTCATTCTTCAACTCCATGTATACACACTGGCTTATAAATGCAACTTTACCATGAATAACTTAATGAAAGTTTGGAATATGACATATATGAATTTCTGTAAATATGAATGTCTTAACTCCGTCTGCGGGAGGTCGTGGGTTCAGTCCCCAACCGGGTCACAACAAAGGCAGTAACTCCCTTGTTTGACGTTCAGCATACAAAGAGAAGTTCAAGGACTGGTCGGTCCGGCGTCAGAATATATGACTGGGTTGGGTATCATGTCATGTGTGTATGACTACAAGTGTTTGGGTGTTACATTGAGCTCACTCCTACAACTAGACGCCATCGTGATATGACTTAAAGATTAATAAAAGCGACGTTAACGCACCGCCCCGCCCAAACCTCCCCCACCCTCACTCTCAACACACCCTCAACTCCTCCCCACGAAACACACACGCACGCACGCACGCACGCACACACACACACGCTATTATGAATTCAGCCTAATCACCATATAAACGCGAGCCTTAATTTTAATATTGCTTTATCTTTTCATGGAATTAATTTTAATATTAAAACCCTTCAACATGCATTATGGAGAGGATCATAAGAAACGCCTACCATACGGGGACGCCACATACCCACTCCCGACACAGGGAAGTTGTACGAAATTGTCTGCTCCTTACCTTTAAAGGGACACATGGAAATCTTGATTTTTTTAAACTCGCGGCGTCCCGTTAGTTTTTCTACATGCGTTTGTTCAATCATGAATGCTGATTATAAAACTAGTTTAAAGCAAACTGTTTTTACCTATCATTAACTGTTGGCAATATTGCACCAATAATACATTAAAGCATATGGACTCAGACTTGTATTTCATTATTACCGTCAAAATGATGCTGGATAAATAAATCGAGACGCGTATTTCAGTGTTTGGTAAACACTTCAAGATTGCCGTGTGTCTCTTTAAATGGAATGAAATAATTTTACAAGTGTTGAGTGTATTTATTATCGTGTTCTTATTCTTCCTCGTTTCCCGTCCGATTCAACACAACCTCTTTCGGGCGTAGTTGATGCAAGATTATATACATATCGAGGAATATAATGCGTCACTTCTGTATCTTGTTCCTTGTGTATATATAGTTAAACTAGTTTCGCATGTATGTCCTTTTAACATGGTCAACGATATCAGTTGTCACTCCCAACACCCGTATAAAAACATACATTACCACAGCCAAAAATATTTGATTGTTTTGAGCCAGTTCATATATAGTCCGTCAAGTGTCGCCAGTCAAGTGCCCCGAACTGAAACCACTTCGAGGGGGAATGAATGTTACGGCACGTCGACACATAAATAGGTCCTATTGTGCGCAAAAACTGACGAAGAAATGAAGTAGTAATAAAAAAAATAATGCAATAATTATATTAAGATAAAACTATTTACAAATATGGGATGATAAAATAGTAATATACATTATGTTTAAAGAGGACGAAACAAAGGGAGTAAGAGATTAAACGAGAGGGATGGAGTGAGATGTGAATTAAACAAGAAGTTATTATCCGTATAGCTGGCGTGACAAACCGATTGATCAGTTCGGGCCAATCTGACCGCCCGTCTAGTTGAAGTCCGGACCAAAGTGGTGTGTTGTAACGCGGATCTCCACGTCACTCAACCACCAGGATTCCCTTTTCCAACGACACGGGTCGCCACCCACGGGGTCCTACCCCTCTGCTAAGTAACGAGCAGGGGGAAACTAACACACGCAATAACCGCAATGTTTCATTAACATAACTAAGAAGCTAGTCAAGATAATGAATTTCTTGCGTTTCTTTAGTTTTGCTTCTAATTTGCGTATTTTAAAATCATTATTAATAATTATGTAAATAGCAAATTATTGTTGAATATATTGCAACAATACGATATATTAAAACATGTGGTAGAATAACCACTCCAAATTGTATTTAAATATATTCAAGCAGTTTTAAAGTCAAATTTATATAGAGAATATTTAACTACTGGGATCAATTATAGGAAAATCCTTCACGAGTTGGTGTTCTATTTACGAACGAGCGTAAGCGAGTGAGTGAAAAACAACAACAACACGACTACCATCGAGTGAAGGATTACCCTATAATCGAACCCAGCAGTTAAATAATCTATGTATTCCATTTTAAATCAGCTTATCTATAAGTTTAACCTAAATTATTCGCGTTATTGAACGTTATCGAGGGATAACGTCGATGTCACACTTTATTGACATCATCATCACAGTTATTTTTGTATTCGGAGTTAGTTATTAATATTTAGCGATTATGAATATTCTTTCACGGAGAAATCCCAATATTTCACCCACATAAATGTAATAAATTGTATTAATAAGGTTAGGTCATAATTTAGATGCTTGATAACTAAATCAAGATGACCGTGTGTCCCTTTAAATCGAATAACAAATATCTGGGCTTCCCGTTATCAAAATGGTAATCTGCCAGGAACAAGTAGCTATAATGTTTAAAAAGCATACATATAGTACATACATGGCTTCACTCAAGAATAGAATAGTTTGTATAAATGAAGTACAATGTCTAATTACTTACAATATCTATCGCGCCATTAATAGGCACATTGTACAACATATATGTACACCGTTTCTAAATCTACTGACGACGAGGTATAAGCATATACAACTTACATAGTTTGAGATTCCAAACTCGATAGACACAGTATAAACGGCTTTAACCAGACGGGCCAAACCCCACAACTGGAGTGTCGAATCATGATTCATTTTACGCATATTCAACCATGTGTATTTTAAGAACCCGTGAATAAATCTATACTTTTTGTCGGTTCTTTTTCATTATTATATGATCTGAACTCATGGATAGAGTTTTGATAAACGGTTTTGTTGTGTAATTTTGCCATAGTTTGGCGAGTTAATTTAATAATATGACATATTATTATAATATTTCACTTTCCGAAACGGGTCTTTCAGATCGTACTTAGCAACAAAGTACATCTGCAGTATCGTAAGTTTATTATCGAATAGTGCGTTTTTAGCTCTACTGCAGAGCTTATGGGATAACGAGTTGTCAGTCGTCCGTCGTCCGTCCGTCGTTCGTTAACTTTTGCATCATTTTCCAACATCTTTACCAAACTTTACCAGATTGTTAATATTGATGACAGCTCGGACAAGTTTAAAAGCCAGCTATATCGGACCAGTAACACCGGAGTTATGGCCCTTGAATAGTTAAAAAGGCTATATTTTGCCTCGTTAAGACGATAGAGCCTTCAATTTCTATCGGATCTTTACCAAACTTGAGCAGATTGTTAATATTGATGACAGCTCGGATAAGTTTGAAAACCAGCCAGATCAAACTAGTAACACCGGAGTTATGGCCCTTGACTTAGTTAAAACACTGTATTTTGCCTCGTTAAGACGATAGGGCCTTCATCTTTCATCCGATCTCTACCAAACTGTAACAGTTTGTTAATATTAATGAAAGCTCGGACAAGTTCGAAAACCAGCTTTATCGGAGCTGAAACACTAGAGTTATGTGCCCTTGAATTATTGAAAAATGCCATTTTCAGCCTTGTGAACACTCTAGCGCCTTCATTTTTGTATTCGATCTTTTCCAAACTTGGCCAGATTGTTGATATCAGTGAAAGCTCGGGTGAATTTGAAAACAGCCAGATCGAACGTAGTAATACCAGAGTTATGGTGTTACTATGGCCCTTTTTCAATATGTTTAAACATATTTGTTTTACATCGATTGCGAAACAAGTTCTTGCAACTTAGATTAATCACTCTCGATGGCTTCCTGGGTAGGACCAGTACTAAGCAATGTGGATTAATTACCTTGCTCAATGATAAATAACGTGACCGCGACGGAGGATCGAACGCACGACCTCTCGATCAGGAGTTCGGCGCTCTACCACTGGACCACGAAGTCCTTTTTCAATATTTGGTAATGTACACTGGAAACCCCAGGGGTCGTGGGTTCAAATCACACTGGAGGCATATTTTATTTTATTTTATTTTTTTATTAAGAAACCTTGGTTCATGGGTTCTATTATTTTTTTAAATAAAAACATTATTTTATTCAGTATTTTTTTTTTTATTATTTTTTTTTTTTAATTTTCTTTTTTTTAAATTTGTTTTTGTATTTTTGTTTATTTTTTTGTTTTGTTTTTATTTTTCTCATAAGAAACCTTCGTTCATTTTTCTTTAATTGGGAGCTTAGGGGCCCTTGTTGAATCAGTTTCATAGAGTTATAAGGAAGAACTTTAAAAATCTTCTTCTCCGAAACTACAAGAGATAAAGGTTTACTACTTTTTATATATTATCAGCTTATGGATCCTCTACCAGTTTTGTTCAAATTGGGTCAAATTTGGCACCGCCCCAGGGGTCACAGTTTTACATAGACTTATATAGGGGAAAACTTCAAAAATCTTCTTCTCTGTAACTATAAGAGCCAAAGGTTTAATAGTTTGTATTTACAGTCAGCTTATTGTTCTCTACCAAGATTGTTCAAATGGTGACACTGGGGTCAAATTTGGCCCCGCCCCGGGTGTCACACTTTTACATAGACTGATATAGGGAAACACTAAAAACCTCTTCTTCTCTAAAACTACAAGAGCCAACAGTTTAATATTTTGTATTTACACTCAGCTTATGGTCCTCTACCAAGTTTGTTGAAATGGTGACCCTGAGGTCAAATTTCCTCCTGGGTCACATGTCAAACTTGGTTTGAGTGTTTATATTAACGAAAGTTTGATTTGTTATAAAAGCTAGTCAAACTTGAGCCAAATACATCCCTCCCCCTATATCTTGGTAATTGAAGACACTTTATAAAAAGGAAGAGGCCCAAGAGGGCCTGTAGACGCTCTACTTTGTAAAACAGCTTTCATCGGGAGATCAGGAGAAGTAATCGGTACAAAGCTTGTTTTACCCGCTATAAACGTGATGATTTGTTGCAAAACTGTAACTGGTTTTATTTTCTTGTATATTTTAGTACAAGAGAAAGAAATAAGCCATAGTTTTCAACAACCGAGTCAAGTTGATCATGAAAAATTGTAATCGATTGATCAGATCAAAGGCATAACTGATCGATGATCGATCAAATCAACAACACTACTAATCAGAGAAGATATCATATTTAACCGTTTCCTATATAACTCTATGTAAACTTTGGGTCACCATGGCCACCCGTTTGATTATTCGACGATTACGAAATACATAAATTTGATAGAGACCCTCAAGGAACATGTATATGATATTTCATTAGAATGGAATAAGAGGTTTCGGAGGAGATGTAGTTTGAAATGTCCTTAAATTTTACCTAGTTTTAGCCATGGCGGCCATCTTGGACAACTGGCGGCTGCGAAAAACACAAATCTGGGGCGCATTTCAAGAGGTTTCAGAGAATATGTCATTTTTAGCCTTTTCCTGTATAACTCTATGTAAACTTTAAGTCATCGTGGCGGCCATTTTGATTATTCGACGATAACAAAAAACACAAATTTGACAGAGGCCAACCCAAGGAAAATGTACATGATATTTCACTTGAATGGATTAAGTGGTTTCGGAGGAGATGTCGTTTGAAATCTCTTTAAATTTGACCTAATTTTAGCCATGGTGGCCATCTTGGATGACTGACGGACGCGAAAAACACAAATCTGAGGAGGACTATCCCAAAGATCATAGTGATAAGTTTCATCAAAATCCTTCAAGCGTTTTCAGAGAAGATGTAATTGTTAGCCTTTTCCTATATATATCTATGTAAACTTTGGGTTGACGTGGTGGCCATTTTGATTATTTGACAATAGCGAAAACCACAAACTTGATAGAGGCCAACCCAAGGAACATGTGTATGGTATTTCACTAGAATGGAACAAGTGGTTTCGAAGGAGATGTTGTTTGAACTTTCCCTAAATTTGACTTAACTTTAGCCATGGCGGCCATCTTGGATGACTGGCGATCATGAAAAACACAAATATGAGAGGGATCTCCCAAGTAACATTGTGATATAAAGAAGGATAAAAATATCGGACAGGGAAAGCAGCATTCAAGGACGACAGTCAACCACAAAACACAAACACAAACACGCAAACAGACCAACGAAAAGGCAAAATAATAAAAAATGCAAACGACATCACAAACACAAAAGGGTTGACAATAGGGCTACCGCCTTGGAACGGTCAGTGGCAAAGTAGGCCACTCGGGTGGGGGGGGGGTGGGGGGGGGGGGGGGGGGGGGTTAAACCGGTTTTAGGGTGCACCAAACCTAACACTTACCCTACTGTCATCCCATTAAAACAGGACAGTGTAAATAAAGAAATCCCCGCCATGATCTAAACTCTAACCAACAAGGCAGCATCAATAGGCAATATAAGTAAAACACAAATATGCTCGTGTAAATATAATACAAAAAAACAATAGCCTAGAAAGCCACAATGAAGGTACTCAATGACTTGGCAGAAGTTTCATCAAAATCCTTCAATCGGTTTCAGAGAAGATGTCGATTTTATAAAATTGCTAACAGACGGACGGACGGACGGACGGACAGACAGACATACATACGGACGGATGGACGGACAGACGGACGAAAAGTGATAGCATAAGCTCTTGTTTTAAAGGTAAATCAATGTTTTACCAGCTAACCAAGTTGACGACATTTCCTGGAACATGTCCCTATCCGGTCCACAGACCTTCGATAGCTGATGCCCAGTTGATGTGAAAGCGATTTTAACAAAATATAAATCTGATCTCTCAAAACTATTTTTTTTAAAGCTTTTTGTTGTTGGATAGATCTATATCGTTTCATTGCCATATAATCTTACACAACGTCTGGGGTTGTTTGCATACACAAAGGACCCTGTCGCTAGAAAAATCGACTATTCTATGGACCAATTTGCTTCACATACAAACAAAACATGAGAATTTTATCAAATTTGAGGATATAAAGGGCACACTTTCTGCCATATATTAAAGTATTATTTCTGATATTATGTTCACATCAAAGGTGTTGAATTACTTTCATGTACTATATGGTTGACATTGCACACCTAAAACATACATATGGTTGAAAATTTCACTTGACCATATCCCATCCATTTTGGATACATTTTTAAAGATGGCGAACCAATAGTCCTTAAATAAAACCTATTATTGTTATTAAGCAGAGACCTCTTTCTTTTGACATTATATATATTTATCATGCAGATGTGCACTTTTGTGCCCAATAAAGGGGTGACCTATTAAATTTTGCTTTATTTAGCCACTGAGCAATAGAGCAAATCAATGCGGAATCCCTCGGCGTTTATTGTACGTAACGTTATCTGACGTCATGCACGTAACGTTGCCTGACGTCATAAAACAAACAAAAAAACAACAACATGGCGGCGTCATCGATAAGCGTAACATTCGGAGAAATAGGTAATAATAGTAATTCATACAGAAAATGTGGATAATCTACATGATAAATAGAATATTATGTCAGTGCCTTTTACTATCAAGTTTATTAGGCTCGGCACGAAAACGAAGAATGGCTCGGCAGAATAAAATTGATAGTAAAAGGCACTGACATAATATTCTATATGTATACTACTCAAAGGTTGCTAAGCACCAAGATTTCAATACGACATTTTACGGTGGCCGGTTTTATCAACAGCAGAAAGCCCAACAATTAGTGTTTTTTTATGGTGAAATTCATTATTTTATTGTCAAAAATTTATTAGAAAACACAGTTCTTGTGTATTTTGCATGTCACCCTGCAAAAAACAGTTTCGCGCGGTATTTGGAGTGAAAGGCGAAACAAGTTTGGTACTTAGCAAACTTTGAATAATATATAATGTAATATTAGTGCTGTTAACATACAAACTTTGCCAGTATGGCCGGCAGTACTTTTTATAAGCGATTAATTCTGCGCTTTATATATCATAATATATAAATTCAGATTTCCGTGGAAGACTGAAAAAACGCAAGAAATTGAAAGATGTCGGGTCTCTACCAAGCGTTCCGTGAAAACGGTGCCCCGACCTACTACGGACCCAATCAGACAGCATGGCAAGCGGACATCCTAGAAGCCGGGCTCATTTTCGCATTCTGTATTCTAGCCTTCTCCTTCTACATTATACTGCCGGGTATTAGAGGAAAGGAGGTACATTTAATACATTTACAATATGTTTTTATATCTTCCGCAGAAAACAAGTATAATACGTTTACAACCTACGTGTGTTTTTTTATCCACGTAAGATGAAGTTTTCAGGGGAATAAACAGGATGAGGTCAGTGCGTCCGTCCGTCTGACAGTCACACGTTTAGTTTTCGGGGCATATCTTCAAAGCCATTATATGTATCGTCACGAAACCTGCTACACATATCAAGCTACTGAAGTCGTAGTCCCTTTTGATAGAACTTTCTAGTATCATTATATTACTATACATGTTTCTTGAAACAACATTGCCAGATTGTAAAATGTTTCGTTATATCGAGCTAGTCTACTTGAAATTTCTATTGATATATATACTTTTCTAAAATCAATATGTTTGGCATTTCCGTGGAATCAAGATTTGTCATTTTTTTGTTTATTTGCGGAAAAGAAAAAAACACAAAAAACAAATAAACAATAGAAGCCATCTTCTTGAAAAGTGTTACACATAATTATAACTAGTGGTCTTTAGGCTATTTAAATAACAACATTGTGTTGTCATTTTGCTGGCATAGGTGGCAGTATCAGTGTTGGGAACTAATCAAATAATAAAATAAATAAACAAACAAACAAACAAACAAACCAACACAACACAACACAACACAACACAACACAACACAACACAACACAACACAACACAACACAACACAACACAACACAACACAACACAACACAACACAACACAACACAACACAACACAACACAACACAACACAACACAACACAACACAACACAACACAACACAACACAACACAACACAACACAACACAACACAACACAACACAACACAACACAACACAACACAACACAACACAACACAACACAACACAACACAACACAACACAACACAACACAACACAACACAACACAACACAACACAACACAACACAACACAACACAACACAACACAACACAACACAACACAACACAACACAACACAACACAACACAACACAACACAACACAACACAACACAACACAACACAACACAACACAACACAACACAACACAACACAACACAACACAACACAACACAACACAACACAACACAACACAACACAACACAACACAACACAACACAACACAACACAACACAACACAACACAACACAACACAACACAACACAACACAACACAACACAACACAACACAACACAACACAACACAACACAACACAACACAACACAACACAACAATTAATCATAATAATAAAATAGTAATATTAATAATAACACGTTATTTGTTGAAAACAAACATATTTAAAGTTTTACTGAAAAATTATCCCAGATTACAGTAGTTTATATCAAACTACAGTAATCTGCTGGGATATTTTTCAGGAAAGCTTTAAAAAAGTTTATTTTCAACAAATAACAAGTTGTTTTAGGGTTGTTTTTTAATTCATTTTTTTAAGTTCCCAACACTAATACTGCCATCTATGATTTCTGGCCGTAAATATTGAATATATCCGTGTTTAATATATGCTCGTGAGGAAAAAACAGCCTCTCTGTACACTGCTCAAAGTCATCCTTATAATAAGGATAAAGACTCACGTGCCCCACACCGCTGTAGGCTCGATCCCCCAGGAGCATAGGCATCTTTATTTGAGGAAGCTATCCAGCTGGCTTGAGAAACGTCGGTGGTTGTACTCAGGTGCCCGCCCGTGCAAGAAAATGGTCCGGAGGGGCACCTGGGGTCTTCCTCCACCAGTAGGCTGGAAAGTCGCCATATGACCTTAGCTGTTGGTGCGACTATACAATCCAATTCAATTCAATTCAAGACGTTGTACATCGTTGTTTTTTATTCTGCTATAACATTCAAAACATATCAACCCACATACTACATCATAGTATAGATAACGAAAACTGGTAATATATAAATATCACATCCCATGGAGGGTGATAGAACATATTGTCAACCCGAGATTGGTAATGTCCACCGAGGCTTTAGCCGAGGTGGACATTACCACATCGAGGGTTGACAATATGTTCTATCACCCTCCATGGGATGTGATATTTATTTTATTATACCAAACATCAAAATTCATTTCATTCACTGACATAGACTAGATTTTATACCATAGTTACCTCCCTTGAACTGGGAAACCACCGTTCTATTTTTAGCACTTGAGGAAACCACCGTTCTTTTTTTAGAAGCACGAGATAATGTTTCATGCCATGAAACATTACCATGAAACATTACCAATTGTTGACTGATCGGGAATGGGGAAATTACATAGAGAATTTTGAGTGAGGTATAATAATATGTATAAGTGCAATAGTGCGGGGCTCTTGCCGAGCATTACCAGTATATCATTTATTGCTAACGAGTTTGGTGGATTCAATGATGAGTGAGAACGAGTGTTAGATTCTATTTATCAAATAACTCACATATCTACTTTTATTGCGCTTGGTCTGTCGCTTTAGATCGTAGTCATTGTCGATTTGTTTTGACAGCGCGTACTAGGCTTATTTGCATAGTTATATAACTACTTGTATATTGAGAATGTGGAGCGGTGTTATTCGACTCCAACGCCATAAGTTATGTGATAAACTTTCATATAGTACATGGCATCATATAATATTCCAGATTGTACATTTAGAAAAAAAATAACACGATAATATATTCACTAGGTGCATGTATATATGTAGAACTCAACAATAACATTTTTAGGAATAGAAAATATAAAAAGTTACACATAAAATATGTAAATACTATAATAAATATTCATAGAGTTTATTGTTCATACATTTAAATATGCAAATTCCACGGGGCATCACGTGTTACCAGTATACATACAGATGTATCAGTGCATCTGTACTACTGATGTGCTATTGAGATATTAATGTACTAAATATTTTACTCAGATTGATTCAAGGGAGATAAATCTTATTTGTGGTGTTGAGAATTTGTCAAGAGTTATCTAACATGTTGGTAAATTATGGAGATAAAATTATTTGAATGCGTTGCAAAATACAATATTTCATACACATTTCAAATTGTTTTAAGCTGGAAAACTGAAGATTAGACCATGCAATTCGAAATAAGTAAAACTGACCAATAGATTGATTTATTATTCAAGGGAGAGAAGTATTATTGTAGTGTTGAGCATTTTGTCAAGAGTTATCCAACATCTTTGTAAATTATGGAGAAAATTTGATTTTTAAAAACGGACAGTAATAAAAAAACAATATTTCTCAAATTAATCTATTATTACTTTATATCTATTTTAATTATTTGGGTTTCAACTTTAACTGAAAGATGTTTGATGAAATGTGAAGATTTTGACTAGATAAAAAGTCGCAGTTTATATAGACTGAATTATAGAATTATAATATAAAAAAATGGAGTGTGTACAAGAGAATTTGCAGCAACTCTGCAGTTCTGTAGGTTAGAAGGTTCTAGGCCCATTCTGGATTTGTTTGAATAGAGAGTGAGTCTGATATGCTCATTTAGCCTGTTTGTGTTGGTACGCCGTAAAACCCAATTTAATTCAATTCAACTCAGCCCATAATCTCGGTACGGCATTGCACAAACGTGTGGAGAGTGGAGTCTTTGACGAGACTAGAACTTTGATTTATTATAAATGTGAGAGAAGTCTTTCAAACCGTTGAACATTTGCCAAGAGTGATCTATCCTGGATTTCGACAACACCCGGAAGATTTTTATTTTGGAGACGCTTTTTTAAATTATTAAAATTCATAGTTACTGTTATAAATATTTCATAAACCCACCCGACTTTATACATTTTTTTCCAGCTGTTATGCATATTTGTAGAAGAACCTCCGAACTGCATGCATTTTAATTCCTGCTTGTTTGATTAATCATTATACTGATTTCTAACTGTTGTAATTTTATTTTTCAGAAATTGTTCACGTTTATTAGAGTAACGCTGAGTTTGTATATTGGAGCTGTGATTATCTGTAAGTATTGCATTATGCTCATGCATAGAGCGGCATAGCGTTGGGGTGGGGGAACGGCACACATTCTCAGAAATATTAGTTGCCGAGGCAAATATGATCACTTGCTACCAGTCGTATTCATTCAATGTCACAAATGTGAATTTTAACGATTTTTGGATCCTATTTTACCATGGTTAATTACCGTTTTCACATATTTTACTCAATAGCCGTGCCAAAGTATGATGTGGGAGGCTGCTCCAACGCCAATCTCATTAAAATCATATCCTAATTACGCGTTGATACTATATCCTAATTACGCTTTGATACTCTCCGCTATTGGTAGCGAAGAGTATCGTAGCGTGATAAAGGTTCTGATTTTAATGAGATTGCCTAGTAGCGAAGAGAATCGTAGCGTGATAAAGGGTCTGATTTTAATGAGATTGCTCAACGTCTATACTGCTAAATTTCTTATCAGTTTCTTCTAACAGCAATGTATCTCAAAAAATGTGATTTTTAGAAATGGAGGTATTTTTCTAAACTATCATTTATTATACAATGGACTAACGTTATATGTAGTCATCTGCTTGCCAATACCATGGAACGCACAACCTGTCCTGGTCATTGGTCATGTCAGGCAATGGATTGCAGAACCCCTGAGTTCGGTTGTGACAGGCATACAATATAGAAAAACACACCATCATCAATTACAATACCAGGCTCTACATAGCAAGCTCAAGAAGAAATATGCCAACTAAAAAATGTTAGTGGCGGTATGCACAAACGTTTAATGCAAGTTCTAGATTACAACAGCGAAGTAATAATTATTACTACTTTACTGATTACAATATAAAGCATGCTCTCTACATTGTTCGCCTTTAACAATTATGGGATTTCTTTTCTTCAAAACTGAGCAGTAAATCAATTTACCAGTTCTAAACAATAGTAATAACACCCAGTATAGGAAAAACTCTTTAATAATGATCCTAGAACTGATGTTAAATCTTGTTGTTTCAAAACAAATCATCATTTTAATTATCATTACAGTTTAATGAAAATAAAAATATTTTCATTGTTAATAATTTTATTTTTATTTTTATTTCCGACGCTGAGTTTTTCCAATTTTATTTTTATTCCCTTCCCCTACTGCTCAATTTTGAAGGGAAAAAAGCCCGTAAATATAAAAATAAAATTAAAACTCTGATGGCCTTACCCCATACATACGTAATCCGCTTACCACAATCCCGGCACATTTCCGATATTTTTATAGACTGCTCCACGGCGCATGTCTCGTTCACTCAAACAATTTTCATGACGGCTGTGGAGCAGTCTAGTATTTGTATTGTGAATATTTTTGGGATATTAACTTGGCTGATTTAAATGATAAACCTCCAAACGTCTGGCCTAGACGAAAATGTCATTACTGTATAGAGTTAACAGTTGAAACAAGAGATTATAACTTATATCGATCTGACATTAAGCCACGATTTAAATATGGTTCAAAACCCCAAACAGGGTCATTATGCCATAACATATGCTTGTAAATAAACCCATACTGCAATCTTCTTTACTATTTAGAGAATTTCATTCTCATTTTAAAAGGGACTCTATCATACAGTGCCGTAAAAAAGTTAAACATTACAAAGCAAGCAAAAATTGTTTGTTTTTTAGTGTCAGAACATTTCAGATATGATTGAATCATAATGACAAAATAGGACAGAAAGGAACATACATTTTAGTTTGACTTGTACAACGTACATCATCGTAATAACATATATACTGAACAAAAAAAGAACCTTCCGACTATTTTGCTGGTATTTCCATAGGTCAGATTTTGAGGGAGTATAAAAGCTTAAACAGCGTTTTAATAAAACAATGTTTGATGTTTGTAAGCACACTTAAGTACGGTGTCCGGTTGGGGCCAGATACAATGCGACATCGCGATACGACAATGCGACATTGCGATACGACATCGCGACATAATTGGCGACATTACGACAATTGAAAGAATGTCACGTTGTCGTGGGCGACATTACGACAATGCGACATAATGTCGCTTTGTCGTGGGCGACAATGCGACACCCGACAATGCGACAACTCGACATTGTGATACGACATCGCGACATTGCAATACGACATCGCGACAATTATGTCGCGTTGTCGTATAATAAATGTCGCGTTGTCGTATCGCAATGTCGAGCTGTGTATCGTAATGTCGCATTGTCGTATAACAATGCCGCGATGTCGCATTGTCGGGTGTCGCATTGTTGCCCAGCGACATTGTATCTAGCCCCAACCGGACACCGTACTTAAGTGAGTACTAAATATCCCACTTAACAGTTTTCAAATTTGCCAAGCAATAATCTACGGAAGCGTATTCATGCCTCGTCTTGTTGGGTTATATTGAATTTCTCCATTTAAAATTATTCGAGTTGTTATGATATATATCTATCAATCGATATATGTATGTCGACAAAACACGACGTAATTCAATAAATGCAAAACAAATACGTTGAAAAGGTTCTTTATTTTACAATAATCGATTTTAGTGAACTTGACATTTTTTTCTTTTCTTTATATCACGTTGAAACAAAACAAACACAAATATATCAATATAAATGTACTCGACGTAATGAGTAGTATCTATATTTATCTTTATATTTATCTGATAAACACGAGATATTTATATCAAGCTATGTACTGTTTGTCGATTATGTCATATAAATATGTCGATTTAAAATCTAAAAAAAGATAAAACAATTCGAGTTAACGTCATGTTTTAATTAAATAAAATTTACACCGATATGATTAGCCCTGGTCATCCCGCATGCTTCTGATTTCTTTACTACGCTTTGTTACGTGTATTCTAGTCTCGTACAGACAAACCCGTATGATGTATATGTGTTACTTGCAAATATCGGTCTTGGCAGATAATGCCGATTAAAGTACCCACTAGCGATTAGCCGACTGTATTCGCCAATTTTTCACGCAAATAAAAGTCAACGTTTGCATGACGTTACGAGATGTTGTAAATAAAGCAACATGAGGTTTCTATGCCCAGAAAGCAACCAAGCAAGTACTCAACGAATTGTCAGAAGACAGAGTAACAAGAGAATAAATCATTAAGGGCATACAAAAACACAAGTGAAGACAAACAATAAACGTAACCTTCCCTTTCAGGATTTAAAAACTGACTTTGACCAATCATCGATTAGACCTGTTTTTCGGTATGACCTCGTTTTGAGGTGACAACATTTTTAATGAAGCTTTACTCTAGCCTTGGTCACCCGGCCTGCTTTTGCTTTCTTCGCTACGCTATGCCACACGGATTCAGCTAGTGGAAACAGCATAAAGGCCTGGGGGAAACTCGATGGTTGAACTTGCCACTAACGTTGGGGAGATTTTGGCGAGATTTGAGAGATTTTATGTACAATAGTCAAATGTGCATGTTAATTAAAAGTTTTAAAATTTAAAATGTCTTTTGACTTATGAGAAGCAGCACGTGATGATAAAAAGAATGTGTAACTAAACTGTTAATTTAAAAAATATTTTATTCAAGTACTGAATGGGATTGGACAACAGGCAATGCCTATGTAAGGCCTCTACCTAAACTGTTGTGTTACGCTGTAATTTGCGAAATTTATACTTTTGTTATTTTAAAATAATATGAACTGTTATCTATTATTGGTTAATTTAATGTTGTCTGTTATTTATTTATCTTGTCCCCAAACCCCACTCCACCACCTATCGTAAAATGTAAAATTTAGGATTGTTATTTTATTTTATTTACTTCTGAACTGTTTTGTGTATTGTTAATTCATTGTTATCTATTATGTAGTATCATCAAATTAAAGTTGATGTTTTCCTGTTATGAGACCCTTACCCCAACCCCATCCCTCCCACCCTCATGCAACTTAATTTACAACATAACGTGAAGCAAATGTTGACTTTCAAGTGCGTGAAAATCGGTACTTGCCAATAAAAGTAAATATACTAAAGTGAAAAAGAAACGCAACTCGGGAATTTCCTCTATATAATTAAGAAAAATGCAGAATGGGCCTGGAACCTTCTCATCTGCAGAACTGCAGAGTTGCTTCAAATTATGTTGTAAAAAACTCCATGTGTTGCTGGAGCGACGACCGTTGTTTTTTGCCATCACTCAAGCAGCACCTAAAACAATTTTTGGGGTGATGATGAAGACCTTTAATGAATATGAAAAAAATGAACTTGAATACCCATCTGCCTGGATAAGATAGATTTTTTTTTATTGATTTAAACTTTACAAGTTTATCATCATATACAATATGCAAACATATTCGTGACAGAATAAACAAAACAAACAAACAACAAAAACATAATTTTTCACACTAGTTTTATATAAATTGTATTATTGAATAATTTGAAATATTAAATAATTGAACAAATATGAGGAAATGACACTGAACTTTAACTTACGCAAATTAAATTAAATATTAAATTAAAAAGACAATTTTGTTCTCATAATCACAAAAGCAATAACATAAATAATTAATTGATAATAGTTTTCATTCGAGGATAAACCTAGTTTTGATTAAACAATAAATCATTACGAGAATCAAATGCTTCTTTTATAAACCAAGATAAATTAAACAACTCTTTCTTATTACGTGTTTTCATTAGCTCTATGCATCTTAAAACACTTGGACAATTATAATAGTACTTTTTAATGTATTTTCTTCTTATATTATCATATACAGGACATATCAAAACAAAATGGTATTCATCTTCGATGTCATTAGAATTACAAATGGTACAATAACGTTGGTTTCTTTCTAATCTGTTCTGTGCGTAGCGCCCAATTTCAATTCGCAGTGAATGCGACGATAGCCTTAGTTTTGATAAAACAATTCGCATTTATATGGCAAAATATCGAGATATGGTTCATATTCAAAATTACCTTTAACATGTAAATACATTGACAAAACTCTATTATTTACAACATCGCTGTTCCACTTTTGAACAAAACAATCGACTAAATGCTGTTTACAAACAGTATGAAATGTTTTCAAAGGAACACTATTTGGATTATTCCAAACATAGCCAAAACCATACTCGTTTAGAAGCTTTTTAACATTCCCAGTTCAATTATTATGCCAATTTTCTATGTTATTGGCGAATTTATTGTAAATAGTAGAAATTATAATATTGTCAGAGTTAACTGTTTTGCACCAGTATTTAACGATTTTAACATAGCGCAATAGATACAATGGATACCGCCCAAGTACCCCGTACATTTAAAATATATTTACAAAATTGTAAGTGAATTCTTTCAATTTCTTTCGACTAAGAAAACCCCCAGGCTTCACAACCATAATTCAAAATAGATCCAATAAAGGAGTCGAATAATTGACACATTGTCTTCGGTTTAAAATTAAACTTATTAGTATCAGCAATTAATATATGTAAAGCCTTTAAACCCTTCCCTGCTAAACTTACTTAATTTAAAACAAATGTTCCGGTATAATTAAAAATAACTCCCAGATAATTAAAATCGTTAACTATTTCTAAGAAGTTGTCGTTATATGTCCATGACTCATTTTGTCTTAATTGGCCCCTTTCCTGAAAACCATAATTTTGGTTTTGACGGAATTTACTTCTAATCCTTCTTATTACAATAAGCTAGTAATAAATCTAAATTTTGCTGCAAATCATCAGGTGATTTTCCTACTAAAACCATATCATCTGCCAAAAGTAGAAGAATAAGAGTAATATCGTCGATAGTAAGACCTGAACTAATATCATTTTGTAAAAATAACTCTAAATCTTCAACGAAAAGGGAGAAAATTATCGGGGAAATTACAAAGGTATAATAATTCCCTCGGTCCATTTTTCTTGAAAATATCCCGAGTTTAGTACAGCATTAAATAAATCAACAAGATGCGAGGAAATGATATCTACTGATTCGAGGAAATATTCATTCATGACAAAGTTTCCAGAAATTGATTTATTTCGCTTCAAAGAACGAACAACAGATTCTACCTCAGCAATTGTTATAATTTTATCCAATTCTTCAAACTTACAACTATTTTCATTAAAATCATGCTGCTGGCAGAAAGATTCTGCTTCATCATTTTCTACTTGAAAAATCTTCATTGACAACTGAGAAAAATAATTATAAAATCTCTCAAGACTTATGTTTTCACTTTTCGATTTATTTTTTCGTAAAAATAAATTCCGAAAATCTTTAGGCTTTTTATGCCTTAAATTTTCAATCTCACTCATCTTCTTATTTTCATACGCACGCCTTTTTTCTTTATAAGCATTTTATAGGACTTCTTTTTAATATGTAATTCAACTCTATTTACCATCGATTTACACTTATTATATTGATTTAATGACTTGTTATAAATATTTTTATCAGTAAAACACTCATTATCAAACCAAACAGATTTTTTATCGGCAGTATTTGCAAAACGCACTCGATCATTATATATATATATTTTGGAGAACAGAGGATCTGTTCTTGCTCCGGATTTAATAATATTAATGTTGTACTCTAAACTGACACTTCAAAAGTTTCATCTAAACACGTATCGTTCACAGTTAAAGTTGAAGGACCTAAAGTACATTGTGATACAATTCGCTGATACAACGTTATCTGCCATCCGTCCTTATCGTGTGATGAATTGATACGAATTGATCTACTTGTTTGCGTTATACAGATTGATCTGAAACGATCGGAACATTGATTAATCGATTTTTAATAAGCGCGTATTGTCAATGTTGGTGGTTATCAATATATTGCCCTCTTCCTTCAACTTAAAGTCCAATAGGATATCAGTTTAGGTCAAACGTAAACACATCTTAGTTTGCCCAAACCCGACCTTAGATTTTTTCAGATAGGGAGGTAGGTAGGTAGGAAATTCTTCTTTTTTTACTTTTTTTCTTGCATGTATGGCAGATTCTTTTTTTAAATATTTGAAAGTTTAACTGTTTTAGTCCATGAGCCATGAGGTTGGACGGTACATCTGAGATGCCAAATTCTATAATAATTGTTTTCGTAATCATTGATGCCTACAGGGATCAAATTTAATATTTTAGTCACTTGCTAAAAAAAGCAATTGCAAAGATATTCTACTTGCTGTTTGCATTAATAATTTAAAACCTCGATTCATTTTAGAAGGATTGCTATACATGTAATAATGACATTTTCACACGCAGCTAGATCTGCTGTGTTGACAGATCTATATCACTAGCATTTCTTGTCCTAGCTCCACCAAATTTGGGCATGGGTTTCTTTAAATAATTATCAAGAGGGTCGATCACATTATTTTTTTTTTTTATTATTTTTTTTTTTTTTATAGTTTTTTTTTTAATATGGTTTTTATTTTTTAGTTATTTTATTGGTCATATTTTTTACGGAGGCTTCATATCGACAAATGGTAACTATTACAGAGTAACAGCTATGTTGGTAGATCCTATCTAGATATCTTTACCGATTTATTATATTTGTGTTTTCTGTTTAGCGTTGCGACAGGATTACCTAAATAAGTATATAATGCAGAATATGCAGAATATACATATGCTCCATCAGCTATATTTAATAATAGTAATAATTAAACGTACCATGTTTACTTAGACATATCAACAAATTGTATCAATTGCAGAGTAACTTCTATGTAATAGTAACTGTGCCAGCTATATATTCTGGGCTTCCATGGAACCAAAATTGTGATGGGCCATAAAATGTAATAAACTATGATCAAGGTTTGCGTGTAAATTGTTGTATATATCTATAGCATTTAAACCATTTGCGTTAGATAAACCAAATGTTGGGTCGGGATTCCTTATATCATTATCTGGATGGGTGCATACTTAATTTAGGTGCAAATGAATCACGGGCTCCCTTTGAGCTTAACATAGCCTAAGAAATGTTCAATACTTTCGGTTTAAGAAAGCATCCAATCTTTGTTACTGACCATATGATTTACTCTTCTTATTCTTATTTCATTCATACTGGGGTATGCCCCCACCCCGCCCACACAACCCGAAACCCGGTTATTTATTTATTTTCATATTTCTGCATTCTTTTGTTTATTGATTCTTACACCTATAACTATGGTGTATAATGCCCACATACGTTCCAACTCCCCATCCATCCATCATCAAGAGGGTTGTGGTCGGGGGACGGTAAGGTGCACTATAGGCATCCAATATATTGTTATATATACTGAACATATATGTTGACACTTCTTATTCATAGCTCAAACCATATTGGGTTATGGGCTCGCCTGGCATGGCGGTAAAGGTTTGGTGAGTGGCGGGAGGGGGTGGGGTGAGTATGCACTCTCAAATTGTTTTTTGGGTTTGGTATTTTTTCTTCAAAAATAACCAATCCTCATCCAATTTTGTTCTGGGGCTGGGCTGGGGAAGGTGGGGATTGTGGGGAGGGGCGAAAGTGGGGCAAATGTAAATATTTCTTAGTTGATAGTTTTGTTTATTATTACATCATAACTATGGTGCCTGATGTTGGAGAGGGTGGAAGAGGAAGGCGCGGTGCACTATCAAATGAATTTTGTGTCTATTTTTCTTAACATTTAAAAAGAGTAAATATTTCTGTGTTGTTAGTCTTACACCGTGATTATGGTGCATACTGCCTACTTCAATCCTCACGATAAAGTCCATAATTGCAATTCGGTCCCCAAGGTCACAGATCACTTAGCACCTTTCAAAATGGCCGCCAATTAAATGCTTAAACCCAGCAGTATATTCTTAATTATGGCTTATCCCAAGGAACACTCACACAGAACTGTTTTATTCGATTTAAGCTCCTCTATAATATATTAAATGTCCCCCGACCCCATGTTAAATATTTTCGGCTTACCCGAATTTACATAGAAATGTTTTATTTTACTTCTGATTTAGGTTTAAGCTCTTTTATAATATAATAAATGCCCACCACAATCTCACCCCACTCCCTTGTTATTATTTTAGCACATTTCAATATGGCCGAAATCCAAATGCTTAAAGATAGAATATGCAATAGATAGAGTCTGGTCTCAGCGAGTTGGTTTATTTAATCGAGGTGTTTAACTGAGACATACTCTATCTTTTTTGTAGCAAGGTGTACTTAGTAACACTGTGACGTCAGAGCGACGTCCGTACTCTAAATTCCACCATCTGGTAGTTGTAGTACGGTATAGCCACGCCCATTATTTACCCTAAATTAAACGATTTAATGCTTTGCATTCATCAAAGGAAATGTCATCATTCTACAATTCCGTGTAAATGTTCTTCAGGTTAAGCCATAATTAAGAATGTGTAGCATGGTCGGTGACATTTCCTTTGTTGAATGCATCATCATCACCCCTGTATTGTTTTAAGTGCTGTTTGAGTTATGGCAGAAAACAGTGGTCGTCGCTCCAGCAAAACATTGAGTTTTTACAACATAATTTGAAGCAACTCTCTAGTTCTGCAGATGAGAGGGTTCCAGGCCCATTCTGCATTTGTTTTAATTATATAGCGGAAATTTCCGAGTTGCGTTTCTTTTCCACTTTAGTATAATTACTTTTATTGGCAAATATCGGTCTGGGTAGAATAAATTAAAGCATCAACTGTATTACCCCGTTTTTCACGAACAAAACTCAACATTTGTTGTAGGGATGGAGTTGGGGTAAGGGTCTCATAACAGGGTAACAGCAAATTGAATTTGATGATACTAGATAATAGATAGCAATGAATTAACAATACAAAAAACAGTTCACAGTAAATAAAATAAAATAGCAATCCTAAATTTTACATTTTACGATAGGTGGTGGTGGGGGAGAGTTGGGGAAAAGATACATAAATAACAGACAACATCAAATGAACCAATGGGTAACAGTCAATATTATTTTAAAATAACAAAAGTATAAATTTCGCAAATTACAGAATAACACAACAGTTTACTTACACAGTCTTGTTACCATCACGTGCTGCTTCTAATAAGTCAAAAGACAATTTTAAATTTTAAAACTTTTTATTAACATGCAAATATGTCTTTTGTACATACAATCTCTCAAAGTCTCCCCAAATCTCACCAACGTTAGTGGCAAGTTCAACCATCGATTTTCCCCCAGGCCTTTATGCTGTTCCCCCTGGCTGAATCCGTGTAGCATAGCGCAGCGAAGAAAGCAAAAGCAGGCCGGGTGACCAAGGCTAGAGCAAAGCTTCTTTAAAAATTGTGACATCTCAAAGCGAGGTTATACCGAAAAACAGGTATGATCGATGATTGGTCAAAGTCAGTTTTTAAATCCTGAAAAGGAAGGTTACGTTTATTGTTTGTCTTCAATTGTGCTTTTGTATGCCCTGACTGGATATTGTCTTGTAACTCTGTCTTCTGACAAGTCACGTACTGAGTACTTGCTTGGCTGCTTTCTAGGCTTAGAAAACTCATGTAGCTTTATTTACAACATACGAGTCATTCAAACGTTGACTTTTATTTGCGTGAAAAAATGGCGAATACATTCGGCTAATCGCTAATGGGTACTTTAATCAGAATAATCTGCCAAGACAGATATTTGCAAGTAACACATATACATCATACGGGTTTGTCTGTCCGAGACTAGAATACACGTAACAAAGCGTAGTAAAGAAATCAGAAGCATGCCGGATGACCAGGGCTAATCATTCCATTGACATTTTATTAATTAAAACATGACGTTACTCGAATTGTTTTATCATTTTTTAGATTTTAAATCGACATATTTATATGACATAATCGACAAACAGTACATAGCTTGAAATAAATATCTCGTGTTTATCAGATAAATATATCGTGTAATACAGATACTACTCATTACGTCGAGTACCTTTATATTGATATATTTGTATTTGTTTTATTTCAACGCGATATAAAGAAAAGAAAAAAATGTCAAGTTCACTAAAATCGATTTATTGTAAAATAAAGAACCTTGTCAACGTATTTGTTTTGCATTTATTGAATTGCAATAATAACTAACGTTGCTAACTTAGAACACAATAATAACTAACGTTGCGACGTTGAGTCGTGACGTCAACAAAGTGTTGCTGACATCGACGCCATCCGCCGATAACGTTCAATAAAGCGAATATTTGTTTGCAAAAACATAATTTAAAATGTAATAAATAGATTATTTAACTGCATGGATCGATAATTGAGTAATACTTCACTTGATGGTAGACGTGCTTTGTTTTTTCATTCACTCGCGAGCGCTCGTTCGTGAAAAGAACCACATGTCTACCACTCGTGAAGGATTTCCCTATGATCAATCCCAGCAGTTAAATAATCTCTATGTAATGTCGCGATGTCGTATTGCAATGTCGCATTGTCGTATTGCGATGTCACATTGTCGGGTGTCACCCACGACAATGCGACATTGTATCTGGCCCCAACCGGACACTGTAGTGTAATGTATTTTTGTGATTTTTTTGTTAAGGAACATACAATAAATACTGTCTAGGACAAATTTCGGTAATTTTCGTAGATTTATTTGGTTTATGTGGCCAAAATGCATGTTTTAAGAAAAAGGGGGCAAACTCCCTTGTGTACTGAACTTTTCAAAAACATCTTTGTTTGGACTACTGTTGGCGGTCTATCTAATGATTCTTAAAGCATCATTAATTTGTTCCTGATATGCTGTCTCAACATCAGCGGAAGTTTCTGTTTTGTTTAGTATACATATATATTAGCCACGTGACTAGCGGTGTAAAACTGATTCATTTTCCGACTAAACATGTAAACAAGCTAGGTCTGATATAATAATTTCTTTTTTAATAAGAATCTTTCTAAAATTAACATGGGCAAATAATTATGAAATGATACTCATCTTCTACATCTGTAGTATTACACTATTAGCAATAACGTTGCAACGTTGAAACTAGCTATATGTCAGACCAGTTTATTACTTATTTAACTGATTTCGCACACTTAATTATTGATAAGCCGCTTTGAGAACACAGCAATTCCACCGTAATTATAGCTTTTATTATGTAATTAAACAATACAGTAAATGACAGAATTCAACAATTGAATTGAATTGAATGTTGTTTAACGGCTCATCAACACAGTATAGGTTATTTAGAGCCGCCCCAGAGAGAGGGGAAGGATACATAGGCATCCGGGAACCGTGCCCTACTCTTATTATCGAATATATTTCTATGGTTCTTTAACGTGCTCGAAGGATAGACCGATACACGGGACCGCCTGTTTAAGATACTTTATTTCAAATTAAAGCCCGTGAGGATACAAATACATTTAGTATAACACTGCAACAGTGCAGTAATTGGTACTTATACACATACACTGTATGAAAAATTATCAAAATATTTCCAGCTTTTATGCAACCATGCGTAATCAGAAGGTGTTAACATCTATTCAAAGATAATGCACTAGTGATTTGAGAAATACAGTCATATTCTATGTATCAGTTAACTCAATTTTTTGAGCCGTCTTTTGACGATCCGTTTAATCTCCCCGTCAATAGGTGGAACAAGGGTCGGGGAGGACCATTCCTTGCCACACTTTACAATATTTTACAGCATGTAATATTCATTAACTAAACACATATATATATATATATATTTACAATTCATCATCAAAAATGATAATGTGTAATACAGAATAGATACATGTATTAGATGGCTGAGGCAGGGGAGATGTTATTTTGAGGGGAGATAATCATTTAAAGCAACAAAAAAAAGAAGAGAAAAACTCTCAATTTATTTAATTGAAGAGCTTTATAAAATAAAAATACATAATCTGCGAAAACTGGCCTAATTCGCTGAGTTAATTCTATAATTTTAATCTTGTTTTGTAATGTCAAAAGAGTATAGATATTTATTGCCGGAGCCATATTTATCCCGGACTCAGAAAGCTTCATGAGTGTTGGGCTGTGTATCAACGTCATTTAACTGTTCATAAAACAACTGTATTGTAGATAAAAAAAAAACAAGTTCGCTTTTCTACATTTTACAGGATACATTGATTTATCTTTACCAGGTTCTAAATCTACAGCATTTTAGGAAGAGATCACAGAAAAATGCATGTTGATATAAGATGTATAGCTAATTCTGCCTCATTTTACACATCATGGGTCTAATCACCACGGGGTTGTATTTTTATCTAAATTTTGATAGGTGTCACGCAAACATGAAATTAAAAAAAGTTCAATCTGGTAAATATTTGTTAAATGTGTTTTTGATTTCGCAGATATTGGATCAATGAAGAATTTAAGCATAAATACATGATGTAAGATCTGTTTATCTCTATGCCACGAACAAAAACATTACAATGGGACCCTATGGAAAATTAATTGTGGTGTGAGACGTATAAATCTGTTCTCAGCACACGAATGCAGCTGGTTCCAAATCGGTGTCGTCACTGATAATTGATTGATGTTAAACTTTATTAAAGGGACAAACGGCAATTTTGAATTTTTAAAAGCTGGCGGCACCCCGTTAGTTTTTCTTCATAATTTGCATTTGCTCAGTAATTAATATTAATTATAAGAATAATATAAAGAAATTGTGTTTGAATATAACTAACTGTTTGTGTGTACAGCAGGGCTACCATAATACAATTAAGAAACAGCCTGAGATTTTTGGAAATGCTGAATTTGAGCGCGCGAAGCGAAAATGTCAAAATCGACAATTTTCAAAAGCGATTGACAAAAAAGAAAATTACAACATATTACATTCTGTTGTTATTCATACGTTTCCATTACCCAGATGTTGAGAGTTCACCTTATTTTCAGTAGGCCATACAATTTGTGTTACTCGGTTTTTATCCTTAGGTTCAATTCATAATTTTGAATTGGAGAGATGTTGAAACTTGATTTTATTTTCAGTAGGTGATACAATTTGTGTTACTCGGTTTTTATCCTTGACAGATTAAAAAGACGATAATTTTCAAGATAATTTTCAAGATTTTGATTTTAAAAGATACATATATTAAATCAATGTGCTTGCATGTGTAAGAAATATGCAGGGTTTTAAAAGAATCACACTGTAGATACTATAGTGTCAACTTCAAAAACACTATAAAAAGCAAGTGCAATATCAATTTCCTGTTTATCATATACAGAACTCGAATTGGGCGATTTGGACTAATTGATTGGTGGACTGTTTAGTTGCCATCAGCTGACCACACGCAGTCGCGTATTGGGTACACGTGTTGGTATTTTTGTTAATAATTAGGTACTAATAAAATATATGACTTTTTTTTTGAAAAAGCCGGCAAATTTTATCAGAAAAACCGGCAAGCCGGTAATCAAATCAAAAAGCCGGTAATTACCGGCGCAAAGTCTGAGAAATGGCAGGCCTGGTGCAGCTATACATGTATCTCCTTTTGGCGCTGTCTGATTTTAAAATAAGTAACACCTCTTAATCATTAAACAGAGTTGATGAAACTTTTACATTCCCCTTACTGTTTTCTTATGTAACTGTTCTGACCGGCTCGTACTTTGTACCACTGTTTTCGTGTTGATTCCACAGACCCAATAACAATAATATGTCTGTGTTGATTCCTAACACTGCGTAAACGCATTCAAAAGGAATGAAATGCGCTCTTTTGCTTTTCATTGGGGCCCCTGTATATCCATGACTATGATTATCCTTACATATGGCATAGTATAAATCGGCGTTATACCTCAGTCTGTTATACATCTATTGCATTGTATATGAATGCAACATTTTACAGCAGTAGATATTTATTTCCTTCATTTAATGTTCTACGCAAAGTAAGAATATGGACGATTCCGGAATTGCTCTGCGCAAAGTAAGAATTTTTAAAATGCGCATCGATTCCGGAATTGCGCAAGACTATTCCGGAATTGCGCAAGGGGTTAAATATATAAACCACGCATTTAGTGTATCTGCACAATTTGAGAATATTTTGCGCAAAGTAAGAATTTGTGTTATGATGTGTATAGGAAGATGCTAATTTTAAACCTACTTATATTTCATTTTAATATGCTTATTTTGCTTCACCCATCTGCGACGAACAGATAATTTACATTTAAGTATCGCGTATGATTAACATAAACTTAATTATTTAAAAAACAATTTGAAGTCCTTAACTTCAGCAATACTTTCCAGGTTCCATAATATTTGGTAAGAAAATTCAATTGAACTATTTTTAATTATTTCAAACGAGGTTGCATGACAATGCACTTTATTAAAAGCACATTATTTGCCCATTTAATGACGTTTCGCCTACACAGGCCGTGAGTATGGTTAAAGTTTCTGCTTATCAAAGAAAACTATGTTATACTACCTGATATGTCGGAATAATTAAGAAAGACGGTTCTATCTGTTGAATCGAAAATCACTCTTTCATTGGCTTTTTATGAAAAAAACAAGTTGGCATAGATATAATCAACGTGTTGCTGTCGTTTTAAAACGCGACTTTGACTTGCAACATTATTTATATATCGATGAAGAGAAAACAATGAAAATAATTCTCGGCATATTTAGATTGTCTTCACACAACCTAGGAAGAGGAAACCAAGAAAATCATAGAAAGGAAAGAATAATGCAAACTTTAATATATGAATTTTATTGAAAACGCTCGTGCGTCCTTTTTATAAACCACTTATTGCTTGTGTGTCCTTTTCATGCGTTAATCTGATATATAAAAAAAAGATTTAAATGACAGTTTTAAACATGTAATCTTTTTTTTTTCTTCAGTAAAACATGTTTTGAAATATGTTTTTATTGTGGAAATATCTGTTATAATTTAGGCCAGGCCTTCGTTTCCCAAATGTTCTCCAAGAAGCGAAAACGGCGTTGGCTGGGGTATGAAATAAACCGTAATTTCGGTTTAAAAGGCCTGTATATTGAACAATTATTTGAACTTCTTTTCGCTTTATTATAGTTGTGTTTTATTCTTTAGCGTTGTTATAGGTTAACATTATAATAATTAATAATAATAATTTGCAAATATGTATAAAAAAAAACACAACAAAAAAAGCCGAATACACCGCGAACTAACAAAAATTAGCATTTCGAACTATAAATTTAATATTTCGAAATACGCATATATTGTCGTCTAAATTATTTAACTTTCACCGATTCCAATATGTTAGTATACGTCAATAAATTATGGCGAAATAATTATATTTGATTTAAACATATTTCATTTCATTTTTTATTTCCTTTATTGTGATTGGCTAATTAATATGTGAAGTTTGTTTAATTTGGTCCATTATATACCAATCATATATAAATTGACAAAAGGACTGTTAATCGAACGTTGTATTTAAATATTATTACATTACATGGTCATGCATTAATTCCTTTAAGCGATGGGGAAGCTTATGGGGAAGTCAGTTTTACAATGTATATTTTCGACAATATAAACATACATAAAACATGTTTCACTGAAACAAAAATCGATAACCTGTTTAAAATTATAAGTTAAATGTTTTAATTTTACAATATGCAGGTTTTTAAACAAAAATTAAGGTTTATTTCATACCCCGTGTTAGACGGGTTATGACAGTTAATTTCCGGCCACGTAATGATATTAATGTTGAATATAATTATGTTATGTTATACAATATTGCAATATTTCGAAATACATTTAAACATATTTAACACATTTCTCTCCTAAGGGAGATATTTCCCGTATCTGAAAAACACTGGTTATAGCTGTTCTATTTCCAGTATTTCCTATACAAATCACAGACAAATATGTAACATAGTGGTAGATACGACCTTAATATTTATAAAGATAGATAGATACTTTTATTGACTTAAACTATTACAGTTTTTCATCATTACAAATATATGATAATTATAATATACACACACGTGACAGATATACAACAAAATAATCACTACGTTTATTTTTTTGTTTCATACATATTTAAACAATCAAAAACATACACATATTATGGTATGTCAATGATAAACGAGGATGTTCTAAAATAAGATATCTAGTGTTTTTTGGGGGTTTTTTTGTTTTGTTTTTTATTTTTTATAAACAGTTGGTCTTAACTTTTTGATACGACCTTATTATGCTTAAGCTTGCATGTAAATGTACAACTGCTACGATGATATCATCTCGTTGTTTGTGGATATTTAACCTGTGTCATTTACAATCTCTTGCACCCAGATCTTTTCACAATGGCGGCTTTCAAAATGCACTAAAAGATAGTCGCTCTCCTAATTTAAAGTCAGATTAAAGAGGCTCTACCTATATCTTTTTGTCCACCAATTGATATAAAGTTTACTTAATTGTAAAGAGGACTATGAAAAAGGTAAACGGCAATAATTTCACCCCATGTAATATGCGTTTTGCTGGGGAAAAACAGGATAGAAAAGATCGGATTTTTGAAATTGTATTCGTAATTGTTTTAGACAAGCCGATTACGGAGATTTTCCGATCTTATTCGTTTACAATCGGAACTGCCTCGTCGGATTGGCGACGAGTTCCGATCGAATCGTTTACTATCGGAACTGCCCCGAGTAGTTTGTTTTCGTTCAACTGAATGGCATTGCGCATGTCCGATAAAATCGTAAAAACTCGTAGTTCTCCGGTAGGAATAAACGGCTGGGCAGCATTTTATTCAAGATATTGTTTTGATCATAATTAATAATTTACAGAACTGGAATACGAACCTTGTTGCTTCTTAGAATACTCATAAAATAGCTTTGCATACATATAAATGCAGTAATATTGAGTATTTAATATTTTACATTAAAAATCGCGTAGATATAGGTAGTGCCTCTGGTTACGAAGATAGTCGGTAAATATACATAGGAGTGATTTGAAATTCCCTAACAAGAAAACCCTTTGTCGGATAGAGGGCCATATGTTTGCTAAAGTTATGCGTGTATGAGTGGCCTTGGTGATACTGAAGAAGTATGCAAAGTGTGAATGTGTTTGAACAAAAAGAAGAGTTTTTATACGATGTTAAACTTTCAAAAAGCTTTAATGCAAGCTATTAATATAATTAAATGCTGCCGACGCGGTGACCTCAACCACAATGTGGGACAAACATATGCTATGTGTCTCTTTAAACTAATGACGTGTATTTCATTTCAGTGTCCAATTTCAGCTATACTTGGGAGACTGCCTCCATTCATACCCGTACAAAGTATAAGGCTGGCACGGGGAAAGAAATTGCAGCCGAAATAGGGGTTCAAATAGGACTTCGTGGAATCAACATTACACTGAAAGGTCGGTAAAAAACGTTAAATGGACACACGGCAATCCTGATACTTATTAGAAAATATGCCCAAATGCCCCGGTAAAGGGTTATCGGTTGCTTAAAAAAATGTTAAGCGTAAAATTAAAAGGCAAATTATATGGACCTGATTTGGGTAGGAACATAATGGTGCCATATATATGTAAGTGTTTGAATACTGTAAGGCTTTTAGTATGTGAGTAATTGACTTAATAAACAAGAGGGACAATATGACCCTAAATCGATCACCTGAGTACTGGCCCATTTTCGAACTTCTTCGAAATCTTATGGTCATATGCAATCTGTTCAAGTTTGGTCAAGATTGTTCAAGAAATATGGCCTCTGTTCTGACAAAGTTTGGTAAAGATCAAATACAAAATGAAGGTGCTAGAGTGTAACCCCTGGAGCAGGGCCAAATGTAACCCCAGGGCTACATGTAATATATGAGATCTGTATGCCTTGTGGTTTCAGAGAAGAAGATGTTTTAAGTGTTTCCCTATACAAGTCTATGTAAAACATGTGACCCCTGGGGCAGGGCCAAATGTGACCGCAGGGTCGCCATTTGAATAAACTTGATAAAGGACCATAAGCTCCTAGTAAATGCAAAATATTAAACCTCTGGCTCTTGTAGTTTCAGAGAAGAAGATTTTTTAACTGTTTGACTATATAAATCTATGTAAAACTGTGACGCCCGGGAAGGCGCCAAATTTGACCCCAGGGTTACCATTTGAACAAACTTGGTAGAGGACCATAAGCTTATAGCAAATGCAAAATATTAAACCTCTGGCTCTTACAGTTTCAATGAAGAAGAATTTTTAAAAGTTTTTCACTATACAAGTCTATGTAAAACATGTGACCCCTGGGGCGGGGCCGAATGTGACCCCAGTGTCACCATTTAAACAAACTTGGTAAATGACCATAAGCTTATAGTAAATGCAAAACATTAAACCTCTGGCTCTTGTAGTTTCAGAGAAGAAGATTAAAAATATATTCCTATGTACATTTGTGACGCCTGGGACGGGGCCAGATTTGACCCCAGGGTCACCATTTGAACATTTATACGTGAATTAATCGTCTATAGAATACTTAAAACGTTATGTTTAAAGGGGAAGCGTGGACGACTTTTCCTTCTACTATTTATTTTCATTACTCGTATTCAGTTTGTCCATATACATAGTTATATACGATGAAGGAACATGAACAATTTTATAACTAAATTGTTCATGTTCCTTCATCGTATATAACTATATGGCACACATAATATAAATATAAATAATATCCTAGTTGGTCACTTTCACTGCTTACCGATTTTTCCTTGGCGATATTGAAGGCAATCAGCTTATTTGGGAAAAGATATATCCGAATTTAATGGTGAGAATGATATGGTGTAACACTCTGAAGCAAACTTGATACTGACTAGCAAGAAACAACTCGCACAAGTTGAAACGTTTTTATGTTCATTAACTAATTATATAGTTTTTTGCAATAACAGAACATTTTCAGGAATGCATTTTCCACGCAAAACGATTGGTTCCCGTATCTATCGAGGCGGGTTGGTTCCCCCACTATTGCCATTTGGTTCTTCACGTTGTCTGGTGAATTTTCCTGAAAATCCACCGTTCCTTCAAAATACGCCAGCCCAGGAACAGTATATAAGAGCACAACATAACGTCCGGTCGTGTCCAGTTTGGGCCCAGTAAAAAAATCCATAACATCTTCAAGAAAGCTTTTTTGTTGTCGTATCTGCAGTTCGCCAGGGGACATGTTCCAGTCATCCCTGTTTGAATATGTTACTGTAGCCTCCGTCACGTTATGTAAAGTCAGCTCTGAGCAGACATGTTGGTACTTCGACAAAATGTCATTTATCTCCTTAACGATAAACTGAGATATGTTTCGAATATTGTTTGTTTCAATTGATATATTTTGTTTCTTACTACACGCACAATACTTGTCTTCGATTCCGGCATCCACGCATGCGCGATCAGAGGGTATGTCAGTAAACATGTTTCTTCTAACGAGATAGTTCTGGGCAGGCAATTGTGAATCCCTAATAAAGGCTTGGTTTTTCAATAGATCAATAATAGTTTGATACGTGTCATAATGAGACGTGAGTCTTCGAGTATTGGTTGAAAGTGTTTTATGAATCCATGGATATTTCTGTTTGACGTGTTCTGGGACATGCAGGAGCAGCATGGGTCTGTTGTTCTCTGCTCTGCCAGCGTGAGTTAAAGAGGCACCACCTATTCGGAATCCGTGATCACTTAACACTGCGAAAATAGCGTTCTTTGTTTGATCTGTACGCTTCATCCATTTTAAGAATTCTAATAACGGTTCGTCCCCACGACTGAGGTAATTGAAACTCTCATGCCCTATTTGATTGTTCCAGAAATGCACAAACTTCTGCTTGTTCTTGTATTTGCTCAAAAACCCTTTTAGGTAATCCATTTGTAGTTCAAAGTACGTATTACCCCCAAAGCAATCCCAAGTGGCTTTACCAAGTGGTTCGACAATAATAGGTTCAAATTTTTGCATTGCAAGTGTATACGGACGGAAATAAAAATCAGTAGGTTCTTTTTTAAATCCGAGCTTTTCATAATTAAACGTTGAAACGTCGTCTCTATCTTCAGCAAATAACGAAGCGTAATTTTTCATTTCCTTTTCATACCATATAAGTGGTATAGAATCCGCATGCATGAACTTTTCATGTACCAGAAAGTAGTTTCTGTGACTTCGGCCAGCTAGAAGAGGTATCAAGTTAGGCCATGTGTTCTCACCAACTTTGCTGTAACCCTCAAAGTCATAGGCGTTGAACTCGTTTAACAAATATTTGTAAGATCGTGGTAAATTTCTTATCGCATGTGGACGGGACACAGAATCTATTCCAAAAATAAATATACTAAGATTGTCTTCACTTTCTTCGCGTATTTCACTCTCTCTTTTCTTCGATTCCGTCCAAAAGGGGTTGATGTGAAGGTAATCATAGAATACTTTTTCGAAGTCGTCACTGCAGGTAACACGAAATACTCTGCCATTTATAAATGCTGGCGGCTCAAAAGACACCCCTTGTTCGAATATTACGTCGACGTCGGCATTTATTCTCACAACAATTTGATACAAACATTTTAGAGAATTAGGCACCGACTGTTGTTTCTGTAAAGTATGGTTAAATTGTATAAATCCTTTGCTATCCACGTATAGGAATGGTTTTCTGGTTGCGCACACCGTCGAATTCATCGGTTTTATGTACGGTCTTAGATTAAAGTCCCATGGGTCCAATTTTTCCAGTTCACACCGTTTCATATTGTATATCGGCCATTTTGAATTTAACCAAAAATAATAAAATACGAAATTAGATAGAACAGCTGCAAAAACCAGAACAGCTGCAAAAACCAGCATTGTTAATTTCCTCCTGTTATTCCACATTTTCTTCTCGTCTAAACCGAACAGTCCTCTCAACTCTAAATCTAACAGACACCTTCTGAATAAGTTCACAATGCATTTCATTAATGCAACTTTGTCATTTTGAATGAATACAAAGATAGGCTTGAAAGATTCTTTATAAACACGGTTTTACATAATGTACGGTTTTACACACATGATATTGTTTTACACACTACGCTTATAGAGGAATCAATACGTGCAAGGTACATTAATATACTAAGGCCACACTTAAAAATATCTTAGTTCGCCGAAACATGACCTTAGGTAGGTTGGTTGGAAAAAATCTTTTTCTTTTTCTTCAAACACCATTCACAAAAGAATTTCACATACGCTGTCAGATTCTCTTGTGAATTCTGTTTAAAAGTTTTTAACTGTTTGTTTGGACTTAAAACACTAAATTATGTACTTAATACAGATGCGTTTAGTATACCTGGTGTGTATTGCAATGCTGAACATCTTAACTTTGTACATAACGTTCCTGTCAAAAACAATTACAACAATAACGAAGAAGATGACACACTGATTTCTTCACTGTCAGTTTGATCAGGTAGGGGTGTGAGCGGGCAATGTTAAAATATGTATATTTACTTTGAACCATTAATCTACTGTTTTTAATTTTATCGAGGAACAAAGCGTTATTTGCATTTCATTGCCACTCGGGCAGAGTAGGTGACGGACACACCATTTCGTCTGTAGTTCGGCTTTAAATGGTGTTTTACGCCAAGTTTAGCACATATTAGGCCATATATAATGGTCGATTTGTTTTGTGGTAGAGACCACCATTTTTCCTGAGTAGGACCAGTACTGTTTATCTCCCGCCATTCTTAAGAATCGACACTTTCTCATTTGACAAGTCGAGCTCTCAGTGGGATTCGAACCCACAGTGGTGAGAGGCGAGAGAGTTTTAGATGCGGCGTCTTGGACTGCTTTAGTCTGAGTGAATGAAAGGAAATATCGTAGTAGTTACGGGCATAGTTAGGTAAGCCAATGTTACAGAAACGAATGTATATCTGACCTAATCGCAGAGTGGAATTTACGCAAAGAATAGTAAAAAAAATCCGGAAAAACTTAATAAAACTTATTATGATTCTGGCCTTCCCATTACTATATAGGGCCTAAACCATCTCTTCTTCCCTCTATCCGTCTATACTATCATAATGCAAGCCTGTGATAACGCTCACCAAGGAGAAAAATATCACACCGATCTAGTCATTTTTTTAACCACTGTATAGTTGAATGTTTACCGCTCTCGTTGGAAATCTCGTTGCGTATTTGGAATCTTCGCCCCGCCCATCTCACACACGGAACAATTTCCGGTAATCGTGACGCGCTCGCGTGCGTGTGTGCGTATGTGCGCGCGCGTGCGTGCGTGTCATTTGTATCCATGAGTTGGGCGGGAAACGGAACACAATTTCAGACGAGAGCGAGATACAAGTTTCCACATGTCGCCGGAAATATACAGTGGTTACAAAAATGTACTATATTTGCTTGTACTTTCAACTAGCCTATACGTACATCAGAATTGCCGCTATGTCGTTCGCCGGATCTCATGTTTGATTGCTTACTTTATCAATCCATTCATCGACGGAGCCCGCGTTTGATTGATTACTCTGACGTCGACGACTTTCGGCTCAGTTGCAATACAGCTGTGGGTATATCAAAGTCTAAAACTTACATAAAACATGGCGTGTTGTATATTGAGCAGGAACGCCGGAGAAACAACTGAACGAGACAATCAACTACAACGAACACTTCAGCTGGGAGGGGCAGCAGGGACGTCTTGGCTTTGGACCTTTTGGTAAGTAATACTCACTGTCTATGATGTATTGGGGGTATTTTATCACATAATACGGTACCCCGTGTTCTTTGAAACAGCGTTATTACGACAACACGCTCCTGATAAAATAGAAGACAAAATAATGTATGTAACGTTTGGTTGAAATTGAGCTATTTCTTTTTACATGCGTGACTTATCCCAATACAAATGGGTCGTAACTATATTGCTATAACTTGTGACCCAACCCGTTTGTATAATATATACAGTATTGGCAATACATAAGTTTAAATCGGGATACAAAATCTGAACGACTCAATTTATAAGATTGTGACGATAGTTTGCCGTTGTTAAATTGATATACAGTAGTATTTGATTTTTTTTTATGGGATGGCGAGTTGTCCGTCGTCGTCGATCGTCGTCCGTTAACTTTTGCCTTGCGATCACGATAGGGCCTTCATTATTAATCGAATCTTTACCAAACTTTACCAGATTCTTTATATCAATGAAAGCTCGGACAACTTCGAAAGTCAGCCAGATCGGATTAGTAACACCATAGGTATAGCCCTTGTTTTGCTGAAAAAAGTCATATTCTGCCTTGTGAACACTCGTACTAGTATCTTCATTTATTATTGGATCTTTACCAACTTTTGCCAGATTGTTAATATCAATGAAAGGTTGAACAAGTTCAAAAACAAGTTGGATCGAACCAGTAACACTAGTCTTATGGCCTTTGATTTTTCTTAAATATGCAATTTGCCATAATGGGAACCTGGAGTCGTGGGTTCAAATCCCACTGGGGGCTAACTTTTTTTTAAATTGATTTATTTTTTTAGCTCTACTGGCTGAAGGTCAATCGAGCTTATGGGATGCTGTGTTGTCCGTCGTCAGTCTGTCATTAACTTTTGCCTTGTGGGCATTCTAGCCCCTCCCTTTTTCATCCGATCTTTACTAAACTTATATAATAGTATATATCCATAATATCCCGGATGAGTTCTTGAACCAGCCAGATTCATTCGTTTTACATAGTAATATAGAGAAAATACATTTAAAATATTCTTCTCTGAAACCACAAGGGCTACAGCTTTGATATTTTGCATGTAGCATCATATAGTGGTCCTTTACCAAGTTGTACAAATGGTGACCCTGTGGTCAGAATAAGCCACTTACCGGGGATCAAAAGTTTTTCATAGAAATATTAGGAACAACATTTAAAAATCTTCTTTTTTGAAACCACACGTTTAGAGCTTTGATATTTTGCATGTAGCATCATCTAGCAGAGTACACTTTGCAAGTAGATCGATTCAGGCCCTCGTGGGCCTCTTGTTTTCAGGGTTATGGCCCTTTAAATATTTTAACAATGGCATTTCCTAATGGAAGGCACTCAATTGTTTTGTTAAAATTCCCAACATTGGCACCGCCGTGTTAACTTTTATCGGAATACCGACAGAAAACGTTTTATTGCTCTACTCTCTACCTTACATTTCGCTATTAAAATTATTTCACTTCATGACCATCAATCACTTATAAATTGTGCTTCCCCAAACGCGTCGACTATCTTTTTTAAAGGTATTTCTTGTTTCATCTAATCTTCACCAAACTTACACAGTAGTTATATATCCATGCGATCTCATACGATTTCTTGAACCAGCCAGATTCGATCGATAATAGCTGAGTTATCTGATCTTGAATTTGCAAAAATACATAAATTTGCCTTGCGGGCACTTTAGCTCCTCCATTTTGCATGCAATCTTCACCAAACTTACATAGTAGTTATCTGTGCATAATGTCTCGTTCAAGTTATTGAACCAGCCAGATTCCTAATAATAATTGAGTTATCTGGTCTGAACCAAGCTTACACGGTAGTTATATACGCATAAGATCTCAGACGAGTTGTTAAACTAGTCTGATTAGACCGCAAATAAATTAGTTATCTGCCCTTGAATCAGCAAACATGCATATATTTGCCTTGTGCACTATAGCCCCTTCCCCCACCCCATTTGTGTCATCTGATCTTAATCAAACTTAGACAGTAGATATATATCTAGCGGACTACTAATGTATACTGCGAATAACATTATTTCAAGACGTTTATTAGAACTTGAATTTTTACTACCATGCTCACTCTGGATTGAAATTAAAGATAAAACCGAACATTTTTTAATATGTACAGTTTATCGAAAACCAAATTCGAGTAATATTTTTTGGGATAACTTAAACATAAGCTTAGAAAAGGCATACGAATTATCGAATAGCATCATTTTAGTTGGTGATATCAACGAGAACCAACTAAACACTGATAACCATTTTTTAAAGGACATAATGCAGCTTAATAATATGACAAACATTATAACTGAACCAACTCGAGTAACAGATCTTTCTTCTACGATGATAGACCCCATTGTTATCTCCGATTCGCTAAAACCGTTAGATTCCGGAATTTTAAACATACCACGTGATATAAGCGACCACCGTGGCACATACTTAATGTTTCAGTATAGTTACAATGTTCGACCAACTTATACCCGAAGGGTCTGGAACTATAATAAAGCCGATTTCATAAAACTCAACGATAATATTCTACAAAAAGACTGGTCTTTCTTACAAAACGATTCGCTCAGTGTTGCGTGTGAACATTTTACGAAATCCTTTTTTGAATTGATTAATGTGTGCATTCCATCGAAAAATGTAACAATTCGCCCAAATGATAAACCGTGGTATGATTCCGAAATAAGACGTGTGTCAAGACAGCGTGACCGTCAGAAAGGTAAAGTGACGCGTACTCAATCTCTGGCTGATATAGCTGCGTACAAAAGGCTACGAAACAAAGTTAATAATCTAAAAAGCCACGCTAAAGAACGTTTCTTTAGTAATGTTGAACACACAATTACTGAAACAAATATCAACGACAGACGTCAGTATTGGAAACTTTTAAAATATTTCATCAAATCAAACAAAAATTCGGAAACTATCCCACCTTTAAAAACAGACTTACCTAATGGCGAAACGTCATACTCAATAACTGACCAAGAAAAAGCGAAATGTTTGAATGATTACTTTGTATCAATATCATCAGTTGATGATTCTAATGTTGAATTACCTATTTTTCATTCAAAATCCAATAATAAATTAGAAAATATTTATATAGAAGAATCCGAAATAGTTGACATTATCAAGATTTTAAATGTAAATAAAGCATGTGGGGAGGATGAAATAAGCCATAGGATGTTAAAGGAAACTGCAAATACAATTTCAAAACCTCTACATATTCTTTTTAACAGATCATTAAACGAGTGCGTTTTCCCCGACTTATGGAAATGTGCTATGGTCATGGCACTTTTCAAAAAGTCAGACCCAAGTATCCCTACAAATTATAGACCAATAGCGTTATTAAGTTGTGTTGGTAAAGTAATGGAAAGAATAGTATTTAAACATGTGTATAATTTTCTACTTATGTTTGATCTTATCTTTAGGAATCAATCAGGTTTTCTCCCTGGTCATTCTACTACATATCAACTTATCGACATGTACCATCACATATGCCAGGCATTCGATGCTAAACAATCTGCATGCATTGTTTTCAATGATATATCTAAAGCATTTGATCGTGTTTGGCATAAAGGTCTTTTGTTCAAGCTAAAACAATATGGTATCGATGGCAAGATTTTAGCTTGGATATCTGATTACCTCTCAAACAGATCTCAAAGAGTCCGCGTCGGATCTGCAACCTCCGAATCGAAAACACTAACTGCTCGAGTTCCTCAAGGCTCTGTCTTGGGTCCTCTTTTATTTTTGATATATGTAAATGATATTGCCGAAAATATGCTGAGTATAACTCGTTTGTTTGCTGATGACACTTCGTTATCAGTCTCAACATCTAGTATAAACGACATGGAAGGAATTCTTAATCATGACCTGCTCATGATTACGGAATGGTCAAAGCAATGGCTCGTGCAATTTAATCCTGCCAAAACAGAAGCAATGTTCTTTTCATTAAGTAATAATGATCGCCTTCCAACTTTATATCTAGACAATGTCCCGCTAACCTTTGTTGATAATCATAAACATCTAGGAGTAACACTGAGTAATAACGGTAAATGGCACGAACACATTAAAAATATTGTTGCTTCTGCGTCAAAAGTGCTTGGGTTAATGAGAATGCTTAAATACAAAGTAGCGCGCAAAACACTTAATCAGATATACTTGTCTTATATGCGCCCAATAATGGAATATGCTTCCATTACTTGGGATGGATGTACTTTACTAGAAAAAGATAGCTTGGAAAAGTTACAATATGAGGCAGCTCGTATTGTGACGGGTCTAACCCGATCAGTATCCATACATCGCTTAATATCCGAAATAGGATGGGTTTCACTTTCTGATAGAAGGAAAATGCAAAAACTTATTTCGGTTTATAATGTTAAAAATGGAACCGTTCCAAATTACATTTCAAACATTTTCCCACATCTAGTTGGAGATTTCAGCGCATACAATCTCAGAAATAACGATAACTATGCCACTATTGCTAGGAGAACCGAAATATTCAATAACTCGTTTGTTCCTTCCTCTCTTAAACTATGGAATGACTTGCCAATAGAGATACGAAACTCTGAAAGTATCGCAATTTTTAAGAGAAGACTACTATCATCTGTATTTTCTAGAACAAAAGTGCCACCTTACTACTTAAGTGGACAAAGAGTATTTGCTGTTTTACATGCCAGAATGAGGCATTTGTGTAGCAATCTCAATAACGACTTATACCTAAACCATTTACGAGATTCACCGACTTGCGAGTGCGGCTGTGAAGTAGAAGATGCTGAACACTATTTTCTCCAGTGTAACACATTTTCAGCTTATCGGCTTCATCTGTTTCAGTCTACTCGCCATTTACACCCGTTAAATGTAAGCACACTCCTTTATGGTCGTGAACAGATAACTGACAGGGAAAATGAATCCCTCTTCGCAGCAGTTCAAACATATATACGAGAAACACATAGGTTTACCTAGGTGTCTGATTCTACGACACATTCTTACCATTATAGTGTTTGCTGTTGTTGTTGTTATTACATATCTCAAGTTTTAGAGCTATATCAATTGATGTAACATGTATACACTGTTAAAAGCGTTAATGTTTTCTAACTGATTAGAACTTAGAGATTGGGGAAAACTCTCTCTCTCTCTCTCTCTCTCTCTCTCTCTCTCTCTCTCCTCTCTCTCATATGTTGTGTTCACTATTCATCACTCTCTCTCTAAATGTATTATTTGCCATTGTAATTATTGTAATTTATTTCACTCAGCCATACGCATTTGCAATTTCAAGATGTTAACTGGGAAGGGTTTAAACTAATGTTGGTAGAACTTGTTACCCGACCCATTTGTCATAATAATATTTCTATTGTATATATGTGGATAATATTCTGTATGTAACACATTATTGGCAATAAAATATGTTTAAATCAAAATATATGCATAAGATAATCTCTGACGACGAGCTCTTTATCGCTAATAGCGGAGTTATCTCCCCTTGAATTGGCAAATTTGTTTTGCCTTGTGAGCACTCAAGCGCCTTCATGTTCTATCCGATCCTAACCAGACTTACAAAGTATCTTGGTACAAGTACAAGTTTTTCAACCAACCGGATTCATGCTCCTTGAATTATCGAAAATGCAGTTATCTTGAAGACAGTGTGGACAAATTATAAAAAAGGGTGTTATACTGCCACATCTGACACGCCCCCACCTTCGCCCAATCAAACACGGACACTGGTATACAGCCAATAGATCGATGATACAGGCCTTCTTGGGCCTCTTGTTTCTTTAAAGATGGAATGAGAACTGTTTAAGCAATGTCTGGAATCAAAATAACTGTATTTAAAAATACTTATTTTATTTTGCGTTAGCTGGAAAATTCAACCAAGAGTATCGTGCGGCGCAACTTCGGGGCCTTCCGTTGCCTATCCTGTGGATAGCTGAATACTTCACATTCGACGGCGAGGGTATTCGATGGGGTCGTCACTACAGACAGGCGGGATGGTTCAGCCATATAATGCTCTGGTAAGAGACAACACAACGTCCCTGTAGAAAGAGAGGCATGGGATTCCCAAAGAAACATACTTGAACTACTTCTATGTGTTTATCTGCACTTTTTAACATTTCCTTAATGTTGTACAGCCCTTCTAAAATTATGTTTATGTTTCTTTCAGAATCATAGCGTATGTTTTTGTAGCTGTGAGAATCATAGCTCTCGTATTTAGTACCTACCATATTGCAATGAATCCTGTAATTCGAAAAATCGGTAGAGTGACTCAATTCGATTTTTTAGCGTATCTCACAGCTATTGATTTAGGTGATATTGATTGGATGGTGGTTTCATAAAACGATTGACTGGATGGTGGTTTCATAAACCAATTGACTGGAAGGTGGTTTCATAAACGATTGACTGGATGGTGGTTTCATAAACGATTGAATGGATGGTGGTTTCATAAACCGATTGAATGAATGGTGGTTTCATACACCGATTGCCTGGATGGTGGTTTCATAAACGACTGAATGTATGGTGGTTTCATAAACCGATTGAATGGATGGTGGTTTCATAAACGATTGACTGAATGATGGTTTCATAAACCGATTGACTGGATGGTAGTTTCATAAACGATTGACTGGATGGTGGTTTAATAAACCGATTGATTAGATCTTGGTTTCATAAACCGATTGACTGGATGGTGGTTTCATAAACGATTGACTGGATGGTGGTTTCCTAAACGATTGAATGGGTGATGGTTTCATAAACCGATTGAATTGATGGTAGTTTCATAAACGATTGACTGGATGGTGGTTTTATAAATGATTGACTGGAGGATGGTTTCATAAACTAATTGACTTAATGGTGGATTGAATGGGTGGTGGCTTCATAAACCGATTGACCGGATGGTGGTTTCATAAATCGATTGACATGATGTTGGTTTCATAAACCGATTGACTGGATGCTGGTTTTATAAACCGATTGACTGGATGGTGATTTCATATTAAACCGATTGACTGGATGTTGGTTTCATAAACCGACTGATGTGGATGGTGGTTTCGTAAACCGATTGACTGGATGATGGTTTTATAATCATTTGTATTCTCGACTGAAATATTATCCACTATACCAATACTTACTAAAAGTCAACTTCCGAATGAAAAACATATTTTTTTAAAATAAAAAACTGATTTTTCAGAAATGTTCAATATTGCCCTCAAAACGTTTTAAACTTGCCACTTGCATACTTATAACTAAAGAATTGTGTAATTTGGCGATAGTGTATTTTGTAACCTTATTTTAATTATCTTACCGTTTTCAGGGAAATATTATCCGGCTTATATAGGCATTTTTCTCTTCGTGAAGTAATTTCATTATCTGTTGATATGATGTTTAAAAGTAGTTGGTTGGTTGAATTTTTTTTTACGTCATGTTCAGCTCATGTTAGGTTAAATATGATGGTCGGTGTTTTAATGGTGCCCGCAAACCACCCACTTTTTTCTGGGCAGAATGGATCCTGTATACCTCACGTATCCGTCAGAATCGACTATATTTTCTCACTTACAATTCGAGCTCAAAAGGGATTCGAACCCGCTGTGGGATTCGAAACCGCAGCGGTGAGAGGTGAGGTGGTTTAAAAGTAACAATCTATATATGAGCGAAAGTCTAGTGAATTTGTGCTTGCTCGAGAAATAAAGAATAATTGAACACAATGAAAAATGTCAATGCTTACAGTTATGAGACATTTTCAGGCTGTGTTTCCCTTTGTGGATACTTACCAACATTTTGTTCTTCGTGTTGCTACGCTACGGTGCGTACTTTCTGACGTTGACTGGCGCGTGCATGGTTATTTCCAACATCATCTGGGCCAGCATTCGGAATGCAAATGAACTGAAGATTCCATTTGAAGAAGGACTGATGGAATTATCATACGGCGGCACATTTTACGTCTGCTTGATAACAGGTATTGTCATGTGGGGCCTCATTTTAAATATGATTTATAACAGTTAATGTCATACTGGGCTTCATTTTATATCTGCTCGATAACAAGTAATATATCATACGAAGCCCTTTATTTTACATCTGCTTGATAACAAGTAATGTCATGCGAGGCCTCATTTTACATCTGCTTGATAACAGTAAATGTCATACTGACCCTCATTTTACATCTGCTTGATAACGGTTATTGTCATACGGGGCCTCATTTTACATCTGCTTGATAACATTTTTTGTCATGTGGGGCCTCATTTTACATCTGCTTGATGGGTAATGTCGTACGGGCCACATTTTACATCTGCTTGATAACGGTTAATGTTATGCGAGGCATCATTTTACACCTGCTTGATAACAGTTATTGTCATACTGGGCCTCTTTTTATATCTGCTTGATAACAGTCATTGTCATACTGGGCCTCATTTTACATCTGCTTGATAACGGTTATTGTCATTTTCCATCTGCTTGATAACTGTTATAGTCATTCAGGACTTCATAATTCATCTGCTTGATAACTGTTATAGTCATACAGGACCTCATTTTACATCTTCTTGATAACTGTCATACTCATACGAGTCCTTATTTTACATCTGCTTGATGGCAGTTAATGCCATACGGGGCTTCAGTTTACATCTGCTTGATAACTGTTATAGTCATACAGGGCCTCATTTTACATCTGTTTGATAACTGTTATAGTCATACGGGACCTCATTTTACATCTGCTTGATAACAGTTATAGCGATACGGGGCCTCATTTTACATCTGCTTGACAAATATTATAGTCATACAGGTATACTTGATAACTGTAATAGTGATACACAACCTCATTTTACATCTGCTTGATAACTGTTATAGTCATACAGGGCTTCATTTTACATCTGCTTGATAACTGTTATAGTCATACAGGACCTCATTTTACATCTGCTTGATGCTTCATTTTACATCTGCTTGATAACTGTTATCGTCATACTGGAGCTAATTTTACATCTGCTTGATACCTGTTATAGTCATACAGGCCATCATTTTACATCTGCTTGATAATTGTTATAGTCATACGGGGCCTCATTTTACATCTGCTTGATAACAGTTAAAGTCATACAGGACCTCATTTTACATCTGATTGATAACAGTTTTTGTCATACGGGGCCTCATTTTACATCTGCTTGATAACTGTTATAGTCATACGGGCCTCATTTTACAACTGTTTGATAACAGGTTTTGTCATGCGGGCGTCATTTTACATCTGCTTGATGGATAATTTCGTACGGGGCCTCATTTTACATCTGCTTAATAACTGTTATAGTCATGCGGGGCCTCATTTTACATCTGCTTGATAATTGTTATAGTCATACAGGGCCTCATTTTACATCTGCTTGATAACAGTTATAGTCATACAGGTCTGGTTGATAACTGTTATAGTCATACAGAACCTCTTTTTACATCTGCTTGATAACTGTTATAGTCATACAGGACCTCATTTTATATCTGTTTGATAACTGTTATAGACATACAGGGCTGGTGGTTGGGCCTTGAAACACATCGAAACCGCGGGCCTACGGCCCTTGGTATCGATGGTCTTCAAGTCCCGTCAGGTTTTGATCTGAGACAATATAAACCCGCTGTATATACGAGGCTTTACCATTCATTCATTCCCATGCTCGTATTATTACCCATATTGCTTACACTACGTGGACTTGTCAAGTACATAAGAGACAGTAAAAGCATAGCTCAAACAGTGGTTTAAAGTTGTTATTTTGAATACAGAAAATAGGAAACATATTTAATTTTTTAAACAAATTATACCATTTAAAATTTAGTCATATTTGTGCTCGTATTTTCAGGCATAGTGTGTATCATTCTTGGCATTGTCATTGTTATACTGGACCTTCGACTGCCAACTCAACTGGTCACGTTCTTTGGCGTGGACGTACTGCAGGACGCGGACGAGGTTGCGGAGGATGGTAAGTTGTCAGGTTGGCAACATGGCATCTTGTGAGATAACACCTTTAAATCATTGCCAGCGGCGTACCGTGACCAATAGTTGAGATACTCACGGGGGTAGGTGTGGGTCCTCCCGCTGTTGGGTGTCCGGGGGGCCTCCCCCGAGAAAATTTTGAAATAAAAACAACGATTTGCGCAATCTGGTGCATTTTAAGAATAAAATATCATGTAATAATTTTGTGTAAAACTTGATTGGTTAAATTTACCCCCTACCCCACTTGATCATTATTTTTAATGCAGATTTCGACTTTTAAGATTTTTTTATTGTTTCAAGTTCAGTTTCCGATGTTACTCACGTGAGTACTGGAGTATGCCACGGCACGCCGCTGATTGCAATTAAAAACACACAATCAAAAAAGTCATTTAAGAACTAGTTTATAAATATCATACTTTTTTTTCCGGTTACCTTTCTTAGCGCTTAACTTATACAGTTGCTATTACGTAATACTTAAGATTGTTTATTTTTATCAATGTATATAACTTTGTTAAGTTACTTGAGTATGCGTGTTTCAAAACATCTGAAACTGTTCTTACTCATTTCATTCAGTTTTACACATAAGGTCATATTTGTAATAAAAAACAACATGATTCCATTACAGTAATTACTAAAGATGCTGGGAATAGTAAGTTGTAATACGAGTGTTTTGTTTTGCTTCTTCATTGGTATTTTGAAGTGTTTTATTCGTGTTACGGTAGTGTAGATCATTTAGAACTTGGTATGATCAATGCTTTCATCTCAAAACAGGTACCATCAGCAACGCTATGCTCATTCGAGTTTTGTTAACGCACATTTCCCAAGCTTGTATAGTTGAAGTAATTTTCGTAAATTTGCATACGCCTATTTTTTTTCTTTCTAAAACATGAGCAATGTTTGTTCCTCGTCGCTCGTTAGCGACAAAGTATGTTCACTCGTGTAATTGAGATTTTGAGGTCACAACATTTTATTTTATGTTGACATCAAACTTTTTTATGGAACCAAAACCTTGCCCTTCACATAAATAAGAATTACAGAATAGCCGCCATGGGTTAAGTTACCCATTTTCAGGATGACAAATATGGGCTCTTTGTAGGACATATGAATGATGACCGACATGGGCTTTATGAACAATTTTCAGGACAACAGCCATGTACTAAGTAAGCTATAAAAAGGCTAACCGCCATCGACTAAGTAAGCAGACCGAAGCATTGTGGTGTAGTGGTTATAGCGTCTGCCTTGCATTCGGGAGGTCGTGGGTTCGAGTCCCCTGACCGGGTCATACCAAAGACTTTAAAAATGGAGTAGTCACTTGTAACCCTTGCCTGACGAGCAAATACTGGGTAGTGCTACGACTGATTGACCAGTGTCAGAATAATGTGACTGGGTGGGTGGCGTGGTATTGCAGTGTGGCAGCACTATAAAGAAACCATTGAGTTCGCTGCTTCAAGTAGACATATCATCACATCACACAGCAACACACAGATAAAAGTCCAGACATTGTGCCTATAATCGTCGGGTAGGACGCCTGTCGTAGGTGGAGGGACTATAATCCTTAGAAATACACACACACACACACACAGATTAAGTAAGCAGTATTAAAGCTAAACACCATGGGATTAAAGTCCAGACATTGTGCCTATAATCGTCGGATAGGACGTCTGTCGTAGGTGGAGGGACTATAATCCTTAGAAATACACACACACACATATATTAAGTAAGCAGTATTAAAGCTAAACACCATGGGATTAATTACGCAATATTCAGGCTTACCGTCATGTGCTTTGTAAGACATTTTCTAGCTTATCGTCATAGTCTATATAGGGAATATTCAGGCTTACCTTCATGGGCTATGTAATGATTTTTCAAGCTTACCGTCATGGGCTATGTAAGGATATTTCAGGCTTACCGTCATACACTATGTAAGGATATTTCAGGCTTACCGTCAGATTTTTCAGGCTTACCGTAATGGATGGGCTAAGTCAAGGATATTCCAGGCGTACCACCATTATGGGCTATGTAAGGATATTTCAGGCTTACCGTCATACACTATGTAAGGATATTTCAGGCTTACTGTCAGATTTTTCAGACTTACCGTAATGGATGGGCTAAGTCAAGGATATTTCAGGCGTACCACCATTATGGGCTATGTAAGGAATATTCAGTCTTACCGTCATGTGCTTTGTAAGACATTTTCTAGCTTATCGTCATAGTCTATATAGGGAATATTCAGGCTTACCTTCATGGGCTATGTAATGATTTTTCAAGCTTACCGTCATGGGCTATGTAAGGATATTTCAGGCTTACCGTCATACACTATGTAAGGATATTTCAGGCTTACCGTCAGATTTTTCAGGCTTACCGTAATGGATAGGCTAAGTCAAGGATATTTCAGGCGTACCACCATTATGGGCTATGTAAGGATATTGCAGGATTACCGTCATGGCCTATGTAAGGATATTGCAGGATTACCGTCATGGGCTATGTAAGGAATATTCAGTCTTACCGTCATGGGCAATGTAAGGAATATTCAGTCTTACCGTCATGGGCTATATAAGGAATATTCAGTCTTACCGTCATGGGCAATATAAGGAATATTCAGTCTTACCGTCATGGGCTATATAAGGAATATTCAGTCTTACCGTCATGGGCTATGTAAGGAATATTCAGTCTTACCGTCATGGGCTATACTATATAAGGAATATTCAGTCTTACCGTCATGGGCTATACTATATAAGGATATTCAGTCTTACCGTCATGGGCTATATAAGGAATATTCAGTCTTACCGTCATGGGCAATGTAAGGAATATTCAGTCTTACCGTCATGGGCTATATAAGGTATATTCAGTCTTACCGTCATGGGCTATATAAGGAATATTCAGTCTTACCGTCATGGGCAATATAAGGAATATTCAGTCTTACCGTCATGGGCTATATAAGGAATATTCAGTCTTACCGTCATGGGCTATATAAGGAATATTCAGTCTTACCGTCATGGGCAATGTAAGGATATTGCAGGATTACCGTCATGGGCTATGTAAGGAATATTCAGTCTTACCGTCATGGGCTATGTAAGGAATATTCAAGCTTAACGTCATGGGCTATGTAAGGATATTTCAGGCTTACCGTCATGGGCTATGTAAGGATTTTACAGGCTTACCGTCCATGGCTTATGTAACGAATATTCAGTCTGAACATCACAGGCTTAGCATGAAATATTTAGGATACCGTCATTCAGTCTTCCGTGCACAGTTTTCGCATGATTTGGGTGTTAAAATGACTTGCATTTATAGCTGCACAGAGAAATAGTAGTTATCAAATGACATCATTTGTATGTCGTTTCAAACAAATGGGTCTATATCGGATGGCGACGACAGCTGGCCCTGCACTCGATCGTATTTGGTACATAGCAATCTTGAGGGTTGTTTTATACAGTTTAAGCATCAAAATAACTCAAACGCCTGCAACAAGTCTTCTATTGTTCTGATTATATAAACCCCAATATTGTTTAATTAACTGAAATTCAATTTGTTTATAAAAAAAATTTTTTTTAACAAGCTGCGTCCTAGTTGTATACGCCCGTTTTGGCGGAGTTATGGCCCTTTATAAGTTTTAATACACACACTTTGTCCGGACTAGTTCTCCTGAACCCCTGGCCGGTTTTCAGCGATACTTGGCAAGGATGATCAGTATCAAGCCTAGTTGTGCATACCGTCGCCGTGTTCCAGTTGAATGATTTTTGGCGGAGTTGTGGCCCTTTAAAGATTTTAATATACAAACTTTGTCGAGATTAGTCTCTTCTGAACTCATGGCCGGATTTCAACAAAACGTTTAGGGATGATCAGTACCAGGCATAGTTGTGCATATCATCGCCGTGTTACTGCTGAATGATTTTTGGGGGAGTTATGGCACTTTAAAGGTTTTAGTACACAAAATGTCCGGACTACTACTCTTGAACCTCTGGCCGGATTTCAGCGAAATTTTGCCGGGATGATCAGTACCAAGCCTAGTTGCGCATATCGTCGCCGTGTTCCGGTTGAATGGTTTTTGACAGAGTTATGGCCCCTTATACACAAACTTTATCTGGACTAGTTTTCCTGAACCCATGGATGGATGAACCCATGGCTGGATTTCAGTGAAATGATCGCATATCGATGTCGTGTTCCCTACCACAGACTCCATATAGTCAGTAGAGCGGGGCCTCTTGGTTTAAAGTGCTGTAATTGAGCTATTTACTAAATGTTTGCAATGTTTAAGTTTAGTTGTATTCTTTTACAATTGTTACATTGCAAACATGTATTAACTTTATATGAATATGACATCCATAATACTAAAGATTATGTAAATATTACTGACCTATTTTGTGATCCTTAAATTATTTTCAGGAGTATATATTTCGTCGATAACAAAGCAGGATTCTCGTATGTCCTTTCCAATATTGCTCGTTATTTCACTGAATATTTTAAAAACGAATTATGTCATATTTCATACACATAATCTTATGTACCTTGAAAAAATATTCCAACCATGAATGTACCCTGTGTTTTGAGAAAGTACCTTTCCCAAAATGTTTAACAACGAAAAAACGTTTGATAGTACTTCAGTATCCAAATTTGATAACGTTGTAATAGGAAGACATGCTGCTTCCCCGGTTTATAAAAGCTGAAATTTGAAGGTACGCTGGTTTTATGCATGGTACTGTAGTGGTTGGACTATTTTCTCACGGTTCATATATGTATACACGAATGTACCTGGGGGTACATTCGTGTAGTACCCTGTAGGACATAGACCCATTCAGCACAAGTAATGTATATGTTGCAGACGATTTCGACAACCAAAAGAGCACCAACCGCGACATCAAGACGGATGACAATGAAATGCAGGCGATGGACGGCGATACCGATACACACGAAATGAAACCTCGGCCCATGAAACCACCTATAGATGAACGAGCACCAGCACCACTACCGAACATGCCGTCGACATCCGCCGCCATGGAAGACGACGATGAAGAGCTATACGAAGCACCGGTAAGGAAATAATAATAATAATAATAATAATAAAAATAATAATAATAAAGACTTTATTTGACGAGAGAACTCATTTGAAACTAGTCAATCTACCATTAGGCCCTCAACAATACAATATATGTGTTTATCGTTGGTGCTCAACTGACTTTAGCCCTTTATTAAACTATTTTGTAGTGATAATTATATTAAACGCTTTGTTTTTTTGTGTACATCTATGGATACATTTAATTTAAATCATGGTCTAATATTTTCGTTTTTCATATAGAGATTGGGGTCCGATTTTCACCTACTGAATATCTTGACCTACCGGAAGTTGACCGGATGTGAAAGTTATGAATATTTACAAGTAAAAATGCAATAGTCAGCGCGAACTTAGAATTGTGCCTTACGCTTACGCACATACGACCTTACTAGTGTTATAGTTTGTCTTTCTCCTTTTCATTTGGCAATTTCACAGACAGACACAAATAACATGAGCAAATTCTCTTAAACGTCCCTCTTAAACCCAGGCTTAATACGCACCACCACTCCACATATCTTCCAAAAGTAACCCCTCCACTCAAACTAATACGGGGAGTAAAAATAACAAGAGCACCGCCTAACGGGACATTATTCGCCCGTTTGGTAAGATTTGATGTGAACATCTGGTCAATATGACCTTGACATACTGACACACATATTGACTGGGGTTGTTGTTTTAGGTACATAGAGCACTCTTTATATAAAGTTTCAACATTATAGGTCAAATCGTTAATGAATAACAGCCGGGGAAAACTTTTTCATGATTAGGTCACTGTGACCGTAACATTTGACTTATTAATAATAAATCAGTTGGATTCCTATATTTTTCAAGAGTGTTATTTAGCGCTTGATGAGTTTGTGTGCGTGCTCTTGTTATTACGTAATGCTTATTTAGTGTTAAACATGCTACAATATACCAATAAATAGCAGTGTTCTAGAGGTTCAGCGTATATCTTTCAAATCTTACAAGTGCAAAGATGTGGTTCAAATCCCGTTCCGGGCAACTATTTTTTTTATCACATATATTCTGGAGCCGTATATTTATCGATGTTACCTGTATGGAGGCTAAATAAAAATGTGAAATTTTACGTATCGATTTCTCCTTATATACCGACTTTTGGGGTGTTCGTCGACACACGTGACTCATTCATATTCATATGTTATTACCAGTTAAAATAGGGACTGTACAGCTTTAAGATGGTTCAGTTCCTTTAACAAACGTGATATGAAGCTCGGCATGCCGTCGCATCAAATCATATTTGCCAAATTGTTTAATAGATTCAATAATAAACTAGCAAAACGTTAAGCAAGCATTAACACAGCTTCCGATTTGTTTAACATTATAGTTGGGCACCAAAACATATTGAGAAACTAGAAATGTGTCTCTGGGACTCGGGAGATTTGTTTGTTTGTATACCATTTGACTGGGTTGCTATTTATGTTAACAAATATTGTAATTATGGCGTGCAACATGAAATACAGTCATTTTACACATGGGCAGTTTTGAAAACCATTACAGAGAGCTGCTTTCGACAGCCGATAATCTCTGTCCGGAGTTGTGGTTCCTTTCATGCACATACAACCTGAAAAAATGAACGCAACCTTGGTGGCACTCATTTTTCCCACTCAGTTGTATATGAAAGGTTTACCTTAAAAAAGAAAGAAAGATATGTTATACGATACGTTAGTGAATAAACATTTATATCACTTCCACCGTGTAAAACATTCAAAATGCACACCATCATTACGTTACCCATAGGGTTACAGTATAGCGTCTGTGCTTACCATCTCATAAGCTCTCCAAACTGCCCACTCAAAAGTAAAGTACTCATAACATAAATACATCAAAAATCAAAGACCCTGGAAGAGATTGGGACTCAGTGTGATAGAAAAGTAAAACTGTTCATTACTACTTTGGCCTGTGCTGTACGACACTCTTGTAAGATATTATATTTAAAGTTAAATTTCTATGCATTTACAAATTATACATTAACTTTCAATTAGGCTATGCCAACCAACAAAGCCAGATATGAAAAGCGGAAGTCACGTGGTCTGACCGTGAAATTCCAGAAATCCCGCCGTCGACGACAGCCACCACCGCCACCACCGTTAGAGGAACAGTTAGAGGAAGACGATATGTACGTCAACACCGGGTATGTTCAACTATTCATTTATTAGTAGTCTAGATCATCTGCGACGCTTGCTTTTTTTCAAGACAAAACATTTTTCACGTTAAATGTTGATTATCCGTCCACGTACAGAAATTACTTACAAAATCTGTACCAGATACAATAAAACTGTTTTTCGGAAAAAAAAAGATCTCAAATGAATTAACAGAACACCGCGCTATCATTAAGTTTTATGTTAAGTTTTGTTTAAACTTATGGAAAACACCGAAACAAACGCGGGAGTTGATGGAGAGAACAACCGTTTCTCGTGCTTTAGTTTTTAAATGGCACTGGCGCCTCAAAGATGGAAGAGAATGATAGCACGGAGTTCTGTTTATTCATATGACGTCATATGACGTCATTTTTTTAACGAAGCTGTTTCGTAGCTGTTGACAGATATGGCATCAACATTTTAACTCGCAATCTGTATCGACATCATTGTAGTAGCATATGAAACAGCTGGATGTTTACGCGCTTAATTATGAAATAATAGGCATTTGAAAGTTGAGTTTATGTTTGAAAAACAAGCTGAATCTGGACTGCCCCTCTCTTGCGTTAATGGGTTACTATGACGACGTATAAAATGCCTTTATGTAATTTTAATTATAAATTGATATCAACTGTCCTATAAAGTCCACATCCCTTAATATTGATTGTACATGTTATTGTTAACTATTTAATAATAATGATTTTACAGCATCAGTTTCATTATTTCTCGACCAACCCTCGTACAAGTCAATAGTTTGCATGTACCGTACGCTTATAATCCGTTACTAAATTTGTTTAAATGGTGACCCTGGGGTCAAGTTTTGCTCCGCCCTTGGGTCATATGTTTTACGTAAACTTATAGGGAATATCTTCTATAAAACCACAAGGCGTAGAGCTCTTATATATTGCATGTATCGTAAACGTATGCGTCTCTAACAGTTTTGTTTAAATGGTGACCATGGGCTCAATCTGGTCACATGGGCATACAGTTATAAAGGAGAATCTTTAAAACAAATCTTCTTCTCTGAACCTACAAGAGCTAGAGAAGCTTATGGTCCTCTACCAGGTGACACTGTGTTAAATATAGCCATGCATTGGAGGTCACAACCAGGTGACACTGTGTTAAATATAGACATGCCTTGGAGGTCACAACCAGGTGACACTGTGTTAAATATAGCCATGCCTTGGAGGTCACAACCAGGTGACACTGTGTTAAATATAGCCATGCCTTGGAGGTCACAACCAGGTGACAGTGTGTTAAATATAGCCATGCCTTGGAGGTCACAACCAGGTGACAGTGTGTTAAATATAGCCATGCCTTGGAGGTCACAACCAGGTGACAGTGTGTTAAATATAGCCATGCCTTGGAGGTCGCAACCAGGTGACACTGTGTTAAATATAGCCATGCCTTGGAGGTCACAACCAGGTGACAGTGTGTTAAATATAGCCATGCCTTGGAGGTCACAACCAGGTGACACTGTGTTAAATATAGCCATGCCTTGGAGGTCACAACCAGGTGACACTGTGTTAAATATAGCCATGCCTTGGAGGTCACAACCAGGTGACAATGTGTTAAATATAGCCATGCCTTGGAGGTCACAACCAGGTGACAGTGTGTTAAATATAGCCATGCCTTGGGGGTTTGCAAATTATGCCTCAAATTCCTGCTACAAATGGTAAGCAACTATTTGATGCCTGAAATTTTGGTAAAATTACGTCTTGTTTCCAGGCGTCGAATTTCGTAAAGGTAGTTAATGCATTAGTGTGCAGATAACTCGTTATTCGTTTTCCATTTGATTGAAATTCCCATTATTTCTCATGGTATACAGAACTTCATGAAATGGACATATACATGTATTCACTATCTCGAATTTTCACTTGTGTACCAACTACCAAGTACTTAGCGGAAGTAAATTAGTCGCCCCTAAAGGGCGACAACTCTTGTTAACCAGGTGACATTTTCATTCGTAAAATGCGAACATTCAGCAATTGAGACAACTGCCTTTGACGTTCTGGAAGTGAAAAAGTGCGATAATTCCCGAAAGTGGGGCATCAGACAAGACTGGCACGAGCAGTAATGGCTGGTTGTATGGGGTCGTTTTTTTCCTGCAAACTTACATAGACGTTTGGCCTCAACATTGTCTAACGTGAAAAAGATGTATGCTGCATATCTGATAATTATACAAATTATAACTTAAACTGTTTATGCTGAAACAATCACAAAAACAAAAGTAATGACATCCACAAAAGAATATGACATTGAGTGTTCAGATAACGTCTTACTGACGACTGCAGTTTCACAGATTTATCTTGAATGTTCAACCGAGGTGGTGAGGTGGTGAGGTAGAGATGGAGCATCCTCCTTTCAGATCTTAAGGGCGATATCCGACCTTCACAAACATAGTATCTCCGTTACCTAACCTTCAGCATATAAAGGGTAGTTCTTTTTATTTTTATCGAAATAGTTTGGTGCAGTAAACTCGACGACTCGGTTAGCGGTTGGTCCATAAATCGTTAATATTAACTCATATGATGCTTCAAGATTATATATACTGCATTTTTATTACAACTGCTTATGCCCCCGAAAGGGCGGCATATAGTAGTCGCACGGTCTGTTCGTCAGTCAGTCTGTCCGTACCATCGTGTCCGGTCAGTAACTCTCACATTCATGGACGGATATTCAAATAACTTAGCACAAGTGCTCACCACAACAAGACGACATGTCGCGCCGAAAATCCCGGTCCGTGGCTCCAAGTTCAATGAATGAATGAATGGTGTTTTACGCCACGTCGACACATAAATAGGTCATATTGTGCGCAAAAACTGGCTCCAAGTTCAATGTCACACTTAGAGGTCAAAGGTGAAAAAGAAGTGATTTCTTGTCCGGTTAATAACTAAAATTCATGGACGGATTTTCAAATAAATTTGAACAAGTGCTTACCACAACAAGACGACGTGTCGCATGTAAAATCCAGGTCAAGGTCACACTTAGAGATCAAAGGTCAAAACCACTTCGGGGGTATTTGTCACTTACAGTGACATTTCTTGTTCTTCTTATTCTACCAGATGTTTAAATACATTATTGGTGAAATATTATCAAGAATTTGTAATATGCAACAACAATTTGATTTATACTGTTCTTATAATTAATATTAATGACTAAGCAAATGCGAGTTATGTAGAAAAACTAACTGGACGCCGAGAGTTTTTTAATCAAGATTGCCGTGTGTCTCTTTAAAGGGACACATGGCAATCTAGAGTTTTATTCAACCATTAAAATTTGCTCCTCAGTTTACTTATCCTGCGTCATTTTGACTTTAAAATTGCTTGCATATAATTAAATAAAACATTGAGATTTCAACTTTCTTCACTATTTTACCAAATTTTTAAATATATTACTGGTGCAATATTATGAAAAGTAAGTAATATGCAAACATAATTTGCTTTGAACTATTCTAACAATTAATATTAATGATTGAACAAATGCAAGTTAAGAGGAAAACTAACGGGACGCCGTGAGTTTTTAAAAAATCGAGATTGCCGTGTGTCCCTTTAAAGTATAATATTGGGTCCTTTGTAGTAACGTTCAGCATATGTACAACTGCTAGCAATATGAACCAAATATGAATAAATGTTGATGATATAACAACAACAATACACCGAGTCGTCGTGTTTTCGAATCCAAACATTTTCACATGTAATAATTCAAGTTAACTCAATATGCGGTTTATTTAATGCATGTGCACATTTCATATGAAACTGAAGCATATCATGAGAGTTTTCTCTAACTACTCTTCAAGATTACATCCAGTCCCTTTAAAACCCACGCACATACATCATATTTTAAGTGTTTTATTTCGTTCTTTTTTCTTACAGATATAATGCTCAGATGGTAGATGACGTACACATAGACATGCAGTAAGTGACCTAGCATGTACAATGCAGTAAGTGACCGAGCATGTACAATGCAGTAAGTGACCGAGCATGTACAATGCGTGGACCTGTCAGGCTGTGTGGCTCAGTTCATCATCCGTCTCTATTGCAGAGTCAACATTCGAAATATTTACTCTTCAAATAAAAAAAAGCACCGAATTCAATCATCAGATTTACCTTTGCAACGAGAGTGTAAGAAAGGTCCATTCATAACTTTTTATTACAGAGATGTTGAGGTTTTATTTTATTTTCAGTAGGTGATAAAATTTGTATTACTCGGTTTTTATCCTTAGGTTCTATAGTAAAACAAAAATCTTTGGCAGAGTAAAAAGATGATAATTTTCAAGATTTTGATTTTAAAATATACATATATTGAATCGTTTTGCATGAATGTGCATGAAATAGGCAGGGTTTTAAAAGAATCACACTGTAGATACCTTAATTTTAACTGTAAACTTGGTTGAACATCAAGGATAAAGACCGAGTTTATCACCTACCAGAATGTATTAGTTATGTCATATCTGGTCACTGATTGGTCAGTTTTTTTGATGATGCTCTGTCAAAATTATGATATCGATGCTAGAGTAAATCTTAACCAGCCACTGAATCGTCATATATCTTTATATCAATGTGTATCCATATTGCTATTCATGTTTTGTTTTTTAAATCATATAATAATAACAATAATTTTATTTTTAATAACAGTAATAGTTATTTTAATGATTTTAGGATTTTTAATTTTTTTTGGTAATATATATATATATTATGTACAATATATTATGTTCTTGTTTTATTGTAATAATAGGAATTCAGTTTGATATTATACAATACTAGAATGTGGTTCGTGTACCATACCAGTTAACGTACGGGATACACCGTGTGGTGTTTAATTTGCGTGTGGTGTTTAATTTGGGAATGAATCACTAGACATTAAACAGAAAACAGTTGCTGAAAAATCCTCGCAAAAGTCTTATCTAGTAATTATTATCAAATAAACGTAAGGTCTAATTAAAAACAGTTCTTCAAATTCGTTTTATTTTTGTTTTATTTATATGCTTTACTATATGACTGCTATATTTTACATTTATTCACTGGGGTATCCGGTTATAAAATGTTTAAATTGTTTTAAAATATAATTATAGATTACGTTCATGTTTTCTTTACTTGATTGGAGTGTTGTGTTTGTTTATTCATACCGAATTTAATCTTATAATTTCAAAAAATCACTTATTTTTTTGGTAGAAAACGTGTTTAAAATGCTTTTTTTCTCCAACTTAAAATTCTCCCCCATTGTTATCGACTGCTCCACAGTCGTCGATTAATTTGCTTGTTTGAGTTTGGAAAACGGGACATGCGCAGTGAATCAGTCTAACCATAGACGGCTATGAAACTTTTGTTATCGTATCGGGACACCTTTGTTTTCTCCTTAAGGTTTAACGTTCTGTTTGAGAAGTACAATTCGTGATAATAATTTGTTATCAAAACTTAATGAACAATTATCACGGGATTCGGTTAAACCAATGAAATGGAATTACTATACATGTTCTTGTTACACAATTGTGCGATCATATGCGTTTGTACTTACCATGTATTGTTTTCATAAATATAGGCCTAAATATGCGCGTGTTAGCATACATTTGCAAAATACATATGAATTGTACCTTGCAACTATTTATGCCTGTGGGATACCCATGTACTAGTATTTGTGTACTTAATGCTTTGATATAATGTAAACAAAAAACAACAGCGAATGACCACTGAGGAAATAACACATTTAATTGTTTCGGAAATATTTATAAAGTGGCAAATAGTATATGAATATTATAATATTCCATTACCTGTGTCCATGTCGATATTAAAAGTAGGTTTTTTGTTGAGGAATGTATTACAGTAAACACATACATTTTGTGTAAATCTTTAAATGAAAACACTGAACAATATGTTCAGCAATACATGCTCTATTTATACTATTATATATATTACAAAAGAAACATCTTGCTGCCATATGTTTTTGTTTTCACATTTATTTTTATTTTCAGATGAATGAATGAATGAATGGTGTTTTACGGCACGTCGACACATAAATAGGTCATATTGTGCGCAAAAATTGATGAAAAATGAAGAAATGAAGTATTAATTAAAAATTAATGTAAATATATAAAGATAAAACTATTAAAAAATAAGGGATGATAAGGTGTAATATAAACTATGTATGTAAATCAACGAATGCCCGTCAACGGGTATATAAACAAGTAAATATATATAAAAACACATTATAATGATTTATATAGTCTGATCTCTTTTAGGAAATCTAAAACAAGACTAAAATCTACAGTATCAAATAACTCTTTCATAGTATTAACATTGTAGTACCTTTGACGCATAGGATCATAATACACCAATTGGTTGTCACCATAATTAACGCTAAATGTGTTTCTTCACATTGGTCATTCCATATAATAAAATTGCATTTATTGCAAATTTAACGTTTTTGTGTTTTATATGTGTTTATCCTATAGGCAATATAGTCATATCAGTAGGACCGATGGATAATCCCCGAAATGGAGGGTTTTTAAGAATGAAGGTGTATCAGTCGACATAAAAACAACAATAATAAACATATTATCACACTACATTGCTTGGAAGTGTAATAAAGCCATCCCTGCAATCCCAAGCTTCCTTTCTATAAAAGCTACATACACAGCAGGTTTTGTCACAATTCCGGATGGCGGTAGGTGTACAATACTGGTTCTACCCAGGAAACGTTGGTGGTCTGCCTTCATCACAAAAAAAATCGACCGTCGTTATATAACCTTACATGTGTTGAAAATGACGTAAAACACAATACAAACAAATCGTCACAATATGTCACTCTTAACCGAAGTTATAGAGCGGAAACCATTTTTTTCTATGTTTAGCAACAGTGACCTTGAACTTGACCCCAGTGACCCCAACTGCAATCCTAAGCTTTCTTTGCACATAAGCTGCCTACCCAGCAAGTTTCGTCGCCGCAATACCTCATTCCTAACAAAAGTTATGGAACGGATATTTTTCTATTTTTAGTAACAGCAACCTTGACCTTGACTCCAGTGACCAAACTTGCATTCCCAAGCTTCCTTCCCATATAAGCTACATACAAAGCAAGTTTCGTAGCAATATCTCACATTCAAACTGCTTCAGAAATTTAAATAATAAAAATGTGTAACGCGACACGATGGGACAAAAAGTCAAACAAAAGGCCATAATTCTGTAATATATTAGGCAATTAACAATGGGTGATGTAGAGGGACATAAGGTCATAAGTTGCGGGAACAACCCATTAGTAATACAAATGTGTTACGCGACGTGATGGGACAAAAAGAAAATATTGTGTTCTCGGGATTATGACGAAACGGGACAGAAAAACGTTACGGACAGAGCGATTCCTATATAGCTCTCACTTCACTGTGGGAATTATACAGCTGATGGTTGTAAAGACAACATACAGTCTAACCACAGATATACCAACTTTTAATTATACAATTGATGGTTGAATAAAGTCTAACCACTGAGCTACCTTATTTTTACTAGAACTATCACTGAATGTGATGAATACCCCCGATTAAATTTGAGGTAAAACAAAAGGACATAATTCTGTAATAAATTAGGTTTTTCTCAGTGTCATTGAGTAGTATATGCAAGATGTTCACAACATATTTTAGTTTCCTTTCAGCATACAGTACCCCTATTTGTGTGATACAACTTTTCTCAAGTTACTGACAAACTGGACGTAAACTTAAAGCAAATTCTGAGCAAAGAAATGTGACTAATTATGAAACTCTTTCTGAAAATATGTTGAAAGCCTTTTACTATTTTTAGTAACGGTGACCCTAACCCCAATGCCATCAAATGCAATCCCAAGCTTCCTTTTCGTACAAGCTACCTATCCATAAAGTTTCAGGCCAATATATCATTCCTAACTGAAGTTATTGAATGTAAACCGTTTTCTATTTTTAGTACCAGTATCCTCGACCTTGAATCCAGTGACCCCAACTGCAATCCCAAGATTCCTTTTCATATAAGCTACCTATCCATAAAGTTTCAATCAGTATCTCATTACTAACTGAAGTTTATTGAACGGAAACCATTTTTCTCTATTTTTAGTAACAGAGACCTTGACATTGACCCAAATGCATTCCAAAGCTTACCTTTTATATAAACTACCTATCCAGAAAGTTTCATGCGAATATCTCATTCCTAACAAGTTACTGAATGGAAACTATTTTTCTTTTCTTAGTAACAGTGACATTGACCTTGAACCCAGTGCCACCAAATGAAATTCCAAAGTTTCCTCTTCATATAAGCTACATATCCAGAAAGTTTCAGGCCAATATTTAATTCCTAACTAAAGTTATTGAATGTAAGCCGTTTTGCTACATTTAGTAAAAGTGACCTTGACCTCAGTGACCTCAAATGCAACCCCGATGTTTCTCTTCATATAAGCTACCTATCCAGAACGTTTCATGCCAATACTAAAGTTATTGAGCGGAAACAAAACCTAGAACTCTCACTCAAGGTGATGCATACTCCGCTTAAACTTTAAGTCAAATAAAGGGCTATAATTCTGTAATAAATTAAGCAATAAACAATGGGTGATATAGAGGGACATAAGGTCATCAGTTGTTATGTTTATATAAAGTTTGGGAACAACCATTCAAAAGTGTTTGAGCAATTTCAAACAATGAAAATGTGTTACGCGACGGACGGGACTCGACGGGACAAAAATGGTGTGACGTGATGGGACGTTACGACCAACGTGATTCCTCTGTAAAAGCGAGAGTGTAATTATACAGTTTATGATTGTAAAGACTAGGTACGGTCTAACCACCAAACTCCCAACTTTTACAATACAGCTGATGATTGTAAAGAAAATGTACGGTTTAACTACTAAGCTACCAACTTTTAATTATACACTGGATGGTTAAAAAGACAATTTATGGTGTTTAACCACAGAGCTATCAACTTTTATTATACACCTATGGTTGTAAAGAAAATGTACGCTCTAACCACTGAGCTATCAACTTCTAATAAACCTGAGACAAGATTTGATCTAACCACTGAGCTACCAACTTTTAATTATTCACCTGAGGGGTGTAAAGACAAGGTACGGTCTAACCACTGAGCTACCAACTTTTACTTATACAGCTGATGGTTGTAAATAAATACTGATAAATGTGATCCTTTGAGAGCAACAAACACAATTAAGAGAATAAAGCAGCCGATTCGGTTTTATTGAGTCTGTTCATGAGAAGTAATGAAAGAAGCAACACTTCTCACGCTCCATAGCACCGGCTTGAGCGGTATTTTACTTCAAAGCGACCTATATTTGGCTCGTTGGTCCCAAAGGACCAGTAAACAATAATAACATTACTGATTCGTAGCACGGGAAGACTATTTACAGCCGCCACACTGCACTAAACGAACGCTAGTATGAATGTTAATAAATATTGATAAAGACGATCCTTTGAGAGCAACAAACACAATTAAGAGAATAAAGCAGCAGACTCGGTTTTCTTGAGTCTGTTCATGAGAAGTAATGAAAGAAGCAACACTTCTTACGCTCCATAGCACCGGTTTAAGAGGTATTCTACTTCAAAGCCACCTATATTGGGCTCGTTGGTCCCAAAGGACCAGTAAAAAATAATAACACTACTGATTCGTAGCACGGGGAGACTATTTACAGCCACCACACTGCACTAAACGAACGCTATTGTGAATGTTAATACATACTGATAAAGGTGATCCTTTGAGAGCAACACACACGATTAAGAGAGTAAAGCAGCAGAATCGGTTTTATTGAGTCTGTTCAAGGTACGATCTAACAATTGAGCCACCAACATTTAATTATACAGCTGATTGTTGTAAACACATGGTACGTAATGGTCTTACTACAGAGTTACCACAGCTGATTGTTGTAAAAAAAAGGTACGGTCTAACCAGAGCTACCAACTTTTAATTATACAGCTGATGGTTGTAAAGACGGTACGTAATGGTCTTACCAGAGTTACCAACTTTTAATTATACAGTTGATGGTTGTAAAAACAAGGAACGGTCTAACCAGAGCCACCAACTTTTAATTATACACAGCTGATGGTTGTAAAAACAAGATACAGTCTAACCAATGAGCTACCAACGTTTAATCATAAAGGTGATGGTTGTAAAAACAACATACTATCAAACCACTAGACTACCAACTTTTAATTATACACTTGTAAAGAAAAACAATGGTTTAACCACAGAGATATCACCTTTTAATTATACACTTGATGGTTGTCAAGACAACATACAGTCTAACCACTGAGCTACCAACGTTTAATTATACAGGTGATGGTTGTAAAGACAAGGTATGGTCTAACCACTGAACTGCCAACGTTTAATTATACAGGTGATGGTTGTAAAGACAAGGTATGGTCTAACCACTGAGCTTCCAACTTTTAATTATACAGCTGATGGTTGTAAAGGCAACGTAAAGTCTAACCACTGAGCTACCAACAACTTGTAACCAGATCTATCACTGAATGTGATGAATACCCCCGCTTAAATTCGAAGTAAAACAAAAGGTCATACTTTTGTAATAAATTAGGCAATCAACAACGGGTATGCACAGGGTAATCGGTTGTTATGTGTATATGAAGTTTGGGAACAAACCATTCAAAACTGTTTGAGGAATGCAAGTAATAACAAGAGAAACGCTTGTTGGCGTTAAAGCCGGGTTTTCCTCAATGTCATTTGAATAGTGTATGCAAGATGTTCACAACATATTTTAGTTTCTTTTCAGCATACAGTACCCCTATTTGTGATACAACTTTTCTCAAGTTACTGACAAACTGGACGTAAACTTAAAGCAAATTCTAACTAAAGAAATGTGACTTATTATGAAACTATTCAAAGGGGATAATTCTGAAAATATTGTGAAACCGTTTTTCTATTTTTAGTAACAGTGGCCTTAACCTCAATGATCTTAAATTCAGTCCCAAGCTTCCTTTTCGTATAAGCTACCTATTCAGAAAGTTTCAGGCCAATAAATGATTCCTAACTGAAGTTTACTGAACGGAAACCATTTTTCTATTTTAGAAACAGAGACCTTGACCTTGATCCAAATGCATTCCCAAGCTTACCTTTTGTATAAACTACCTATCCAGAAAGTTTCATGCGAATATTTCATTCCTAACAAGTTATTGAATGGAAACTATTTTCTTTTTTTAGTAACAGTGACCGTCAAATGCAATTGAACCCATGACCCCAAATGCAATTCCAAAGTTTTCTCTTCATATAAGCTACACTTCCAAAAAGTTTCAGGCCAATATTTAATTCCTAACTGAAGTTATTGACTGTAAACCGTTTTTCTATATTTAGTAAAAGTGACCTTGATCTCAGTGACCCCAAATGCAACCACACGGATTTTCGTCATATAAGCTACCTATCCAGGAAGTTTCATGCCAATATCACATTCCTAACTAAAGTTATTGAGCGGAAACAAAACCTAGAACGTTCACTGAAGGTGATGCAAAAAGGGTCATAATTCTGAAATAAATTAAGCAATCAACAATGGGTGAAATAGAGGGACACAAGGTCATCCGTTGTTTGGTTTATATGAAGTTTGGTAACAACCCATTCGAAAGTGTTTGAGAAATTTCAAGTAATGAAAATGTGAAACGCGACGGGGCGGGACGCGACGCGACAAAAATGTGTGACGTGATGGGACCTTACGGCCAACGTGATTAGTCTGTGAAATTATACAGTTGGTGATTGTAAAGACTAGGTACGGTCTAACCATCAAACTCCCAAATTTTACTATACATCTGATGGTTGTAAAGAAAAGTTACGGTCTAACAACTGAGCTACCAACTTTTAATTATACACTGAATGGTTGTAAAGACAATGTTTGATTTAACCACAGAGCTATCAACTTTTATTTATACACCTGATGGTTGGAGAGAAAAGGTACGGTCTAACCACTGAGCTACCAACTTTTAATTATACACCTGATGGTTGGAGAGCAAATGTATGGTCTAACCACTAAGCTACCAACTTGTAATCATACAGCTGTTGGTTGTAAAGACAAAGTACGGTCTAACAATTGAGCCACCAACATTCAATTATACAGCTGATTGTTGTAAAGACATGGTACGTAATGGTCTTACCACAGAGTTATCAACTTTCAATTATACAGCTGATGGTTGTAAAGACAAGGTACGGTCTAACCACAGAGCTACCAACTTTTAATTATACAGCTGATGGTTGTCAAGAGAAGGTACGGTCTAACCAATGAGCTACACACTTTTAATTATACAGCTGATGGTTGAAAGACAATGTATGGTCTAACCACAGAGCTACCAACTTTTAATGTTGTAAATACAAGGTACGGTCTAACCAGAGCTAACAACTTTTAATGTTGTAAATAAAAGGTACGGTCTAACCAGAGCTAACAACTTTCAATTATACTTTTGATTGTTGTTAAGACAAGGCAGAGAGTTTCCAACTTTAATTTATACAGTTGATGATTGTAAAGACAAGGTACAGTCTAACCACTGATATACCAACTTTTAATACATTTGATGGTTGTAAAGACAAGGCACAGAGTTTCCAACTTTCAATTATACATTTGATGGTTGTAAAGACAAGATTATTACTTACTGGTCCTTTAGGATCATCAAGCTCAATCTTTGTGGCTTTAAAGAAGACTATCGCTTAAGCCGGTGCTAGGAGCTGTGAGACGTGTTGCACTTGACATTACCTCTCATGAACAGACTCAATGAAACAAAGTCTGCTACTTTTATCTCTTGTTTGTGTTTGTAGTTTCTAAGGGATCCACTTTTCAGTAGTTACGGGGCTAACAACTGAGCTACCAACTTTTAATTATACAAAAAATGGTTGTAAAGATAATGTACGGTCTAACCACTGAGCCACCAACTTTTAATTATACATATGATGGTTGTAAAGACAAGTCTATACAGCTGATGGTTGTAAAAACAAAGTACGGTCTAACCACTGAGCAACCAACTTTTAAGTATACAGCTGATGATTGTAAAGACAAGGTAAGGTCTAAACCAAAGCTACCAACTTTTAATTATGCAACTGATGGTTGCAAAGACAACATACGGTTAACAAACTGAGCTACGAACGTTTAATTATACAATTGATGGTTGTCAAGACAATGTACGGTCTAACCACAGAGCTATCAACTTTTAATTATACAGCTGATGGTTGTAAAGAAAAGGTATGGTTTAACCAAACAGCTATCAACTTTTAATTAAACATCTGATGGTTGTAAAGAAAAGGTACGATGAGCTACCAAGTTTTAATTATACAGCTGATGGTTCAAAGACAAGGTATGATTTAACCACTGAGCTACGAACTTTTAATTATACACTCGATTGTTGTAAAGACCAGGTACGGTCTAACCAGAGCTACCAACTTTTAATTATACAGTTCATAGTTGTCAAGACAAGGTATGGTTTAACCACTGAGCTACCAACTTGTAATTATTCAGTTGATGGTTGTAAAAAAAAGCTACCATCAAATCACTGGTCTACCAACTTTTAATTATAATTGTAATTATACACTTGATGGTTGTAAAGAAGAGGCATGGTTCAACCACAGAGCTATCAACTTTTAATTATACACCTGACGGTTGTAAAGAAACGGAACGATCTAACCACTGGGCCACCAAACTTATTTATACACTTGATGGTTGTCAAGACAACAAACATTCTAACCACTGAGCTGCCAACGTTTAATTATACAGGTGATGGTTGTAAAGACAAGGTATGGTCTAACCACTGAGCTACCAACTTTTAATTATACATCTGATGGTTGAAATACAAGGTATGGTATAACCAGAGAGCTACACACTTTTAATTATACAGCTGATTGTAAAGACAATGCATGGTCTAACTAGAGGTATCAACTTTTAACTATACAGTTGATGGTTTTAAAGACAAGGTACAGTCTAACAACTGAGCTACCGACTTTTAATTATACAGATGATGATTGTAAAGACAAGGTACGGTCTAACCACTGATCTACCAACGTTTAATTATATAGTTGATGGTCGTAAAGACAATGTACAGAGCTACCAACTTTCAATTATAGATTTGATGGTTGTAAAAACAACGTTATTACTTACTGGTCCTTTGGGATCATCAAGCCCAATCTTTGTGGCTTTAAAGTAGAGTATCGCTTAATCCGATGCTAGGAGGCGTGAGACGCGTTGCACTTCACATTACCTCTCATGAACAGACTCAATAAAACCAAGTCTGCTACTTTATTCCTTTGTTTGCGTTTGATGCTTCCAAGGGATCCGCTTTTCAGTAGTTACGGTGTTAACCACTGAACTACCAACATTAAATTATACAGATGATGGTTGTAAAGACAACGTACGGTCTAACCACTGAGCTACAACCTTTTAATTATACAGATGATGGTTGTAAGACAAGGTACGGTCTAACCACAGAGCTACCAACTTTTAATTAAACAGATGATGGCTGTAAAGACAAGGTACTGTCTAACTACTGAGCTACCTACCAACTTTTAACTATACAGTTGATGGTTGTAAAGACAACATACCATCAAACCACTGGGCTACCAACTTTTGATTATACACTTGATGGCGGTAAAGAAAAGGTATGTTTTAACCACAGAGGTATCAACTTTTAATTATACACCTGATGGATGTAAAGAAAATGTATGTTTTAACCACAGAGCTACCAACGTTTAATTATACAGGTGATGGTTGCCAAGAAAAGGTACGAGCGAACCACTGAGCACCAACTTTTAATTATACACTTGATGGTTGTCAAGACACCAAACGGTATAATAACGGAACTTAACGTTTAATTATACAGGTGATGGTTGCAAAGAAAAGGTATGATCTAACCACTGAGCTACCAACGTTTAATCATACAGGTGATGGTTGTAAAGACAAGGTATGGTCTAACCAATGAGCTACCAACTTTTATTTATACAGCTGGTGGTTGTAAAGACAAGCTTTGGTATAACCACTGAGCTACCAACTTCAAATTATACTGTTGATGGTTGTAAAGACATGGTACGGTCTAACTAGAGCTACCAACTTTTAATTATACAGTTGATGGTTGTAAAGACCAGGTACGGTCTATCCAGAGCTACCAACTTTTAATTATACAGTTGATGGTTGTAAAGGCAACGTAAAGTCTAACCACTGAGCTACCAACTTTTAACTAGAACAATCACTGAATGTGATGAATACCCCCGCTTAAATTCGAAGCAAAAAAGGGCCATTATTCTGTAATAAATAAGGCAATCAACAATGGTGATGTACAGGGTAGTCAGTTGTTATGTGTGTATGAAGTTTGAGAACAAACTATTCGAACCTGTTTGAGGAATGCAAGTAATAACAAGTGAAACGCATGTTGGCGTTAAAGTCGGGTTTTCCTCAATGTCATTTGAATAGTGTATGCAAGATGTTCACAACATATTTCAGTTGTTTTTTTCAGCATATAGTACCCCTATTTGTCATACCCTATTTGTGATACAAATATTTCCTGACAAACTGGACGTAAACTTAAAGCAAATTCTAAGTAAAGAAATATGACAAATTATGAAACTATTCAAAGGGGATAATTGTGAAAATATTTTGAAAGCGTTTTTCTATTTTTAGTGACGGTGACCTTAACCCAATGACCTCAAATGCAATCCCAAGCTTCCTCTTCGTATAAGCTACCAATCCAGAAGGTTTCATGCCAATATATCATTCCTAACTGAAGTTATTGAATGTAAACCATTTTCTATTTTAGTACCAGTAACCTTGACCTTGAATCCAGTGACCCCAAATGCAATCCCAAGATTACTTTTCATATAAGCTACCTATTCATAAAGTTTCATGCCAGTATCTCATTCCTAACTGAAGTTTATTGAACGGAAAGCAATTTTCTATTTTTAGTAACAGTGACATTGACCTTGAACTGAATGCATTCCCAAGCTTACCTTGTATATAAACTTCCTATTCAGACAGTTTCATGCGAATATCTCATTCCTAACAAGTTACTGAATGAAAACTATTTTTCTTTTTTAGTAACAGTGACCTTGACCTTGAACCCAGTGACCCCAAATGCAATTTCAAAGTTTCCTCTTCATATACGCTACATATCCAGAAAGTTTCAGGCCAATATTTAATTCCTAACTGAAGCTATTAAATGTAAACCGTTCTGTTATATTTAGTAAAAGTGACCTTGACCTCAGTGACCCCAAATGCAACCCCAATGTTTCTCTTCATATAAGCTATCCATCCAGAAAGTTTCATGCCAATATCTGATTCTTAACTCAAATTATTGAGCAGAAACAAAACCTAGAACTGTCACTGAAGGTGATGCATACTCCCACTTAAACTTTAGTCAAACAAAGGGCCATAATTCTGTAATAAATTAAGCAATCAACAATGGGTGTTATAAAGGGGCAAAAGGTCATCAGTTGTTATGTTTATAAGAAGTTCTGGAACAACCCATTCAAAAGTGTTTGAGGAATTTCAAGTAATGAAAATGTGTTACGCGACGGGACGGGACGCGACGGGACAAACATGTGTGACGTGACGGGACGTTACGGTTAACGTGATTCCTCTGTGAATTGAATTGAATGTTGTTTAGCGGCTCATCAACACAGTATATGTTATTTAGAGCCGCCCCAGAGAGAGGGGAACGATACATAGGAATCCGGGAACCGTGCCCTACTCTTATTATCGAATAGATTCCTATGGTTCTTTAACGTGCTCGGAGTATAGACCGATACACGGGATCACCCGGTTTAGGTCCCCATCCGACGGACGAGGCTAACGGAAAGTGTCTTGCCCAAGAACATACCGACGAAACTCAGTGGTACCACGAAGGATTGAACCCGGGGCCTCCGGTTACAAATCCGCCGCTCTACCGACTAAAAACGAGAGTATATTTATACTGTTTCTGATTGTAAAGACTAGGTACGGTCTGACCATACCAAACTCCCAACTTTTAATGTACAGCAGATGATTGTAAAGAAATGGTACCGTCTAACCACTGAGCTACCAACTTTCAATTATAATTATAAACCTGATGGTTGGAAAGAAAAGGTACGGTCTAAGCACTGAGCTACCAACTTTTACGTATACAGTTGATGGTTGTCAAGACAAGATATGGTTTAACCACAGAGCTATCAACTTTTATTTATACACCTGATGGTTGTAAAGAAAAGGTATGGTCCAACCACTGAGCTACCAACTTTTAGTTATACACCTGCAGGTTGTAAAGACAAGGTACGGTCTAACGATTGAGCTAACAACTTTTACTTATACAGCTGATGGTTGTAAAGACAAGGTACGGTCTAACCACTGAGCTAACAAATTTTACTCATACAGCTGATGGTTGTAAAGACAAGGTACGGTCTAACCACTGAGCTACCAACTTTTAATTATACATCTGATGGTTGTAACGAAAAGGTATGGTTGAACCACAGAGGTATCAACTTTTAATTATATACCTGATGGATGTAAAGACAAGGTATGGTCTAACCACTGAGCTACACACTTTTAATTATACAGCTGATGGTTCGAAGACAATGTATGGTCTTACGACAGAGCTACCAACTTTTAATGTTGTAAATACAAGGTACGGTCTAACCAGAGCTAACAACTTTCAATTATACATTTGGTGGTTGTTAAGATAAGGCACACAGAGTTTCCAACTTTAATTTATACAGCTGATGATTGTAAAGACAAGGTACAGTCTAACCACTGATATACCAAATTTTAATACATTTGATGGTTGTAAAGACAAGGCACAGAGTTTCCAACTTTCAATTATACATGTGATGGTTGTAAAGACAAGGTTATTACTTACTGGTCCTTTGGGATCATCAAGCCCAGTCGTTGTGGCTTTAAAGAAGAATATCGCTTAAGCCGGTGCTAGGAGGCGTGAGACGTGTTGCACTTGACAATACCTCTCATGAACAGACTCAATAAAACCAAGTCTGCTACTTTTATCTCTTGTTTGTGTTTGTAGTTTCTAAGGGATCCACTTTTCAGTAGTTACGGGGCTAACAACTGAGCTACCAACTTTTAATTATACAAAAAATGGTTGTAAAGATAATGTACAACAGAGCTACCAACTTTTATACAGTTGATGATTGTAAAAACAAGGTACAGTCTAACCACAGAGCTACCAACTTTTAATTATGCAATTGATGGTTGCAAAGACAACATACGGTTTAAAAACTGAGCTACGAACTTTTAATTATACAATTGATGGTTGTCAAGACAATGTACGGTCTAACCACAGAGCTATCAACTTTTAATTATACAGCTGATGGTTGTAAAGAAAAGGTATGGTTTAACCAAAGAGCTATCAACTTTTAATTATACACCTGACGGTTGGAAAGAAAAGGTACGATCTAATCACTGAGCTACTAAGTTTAATTGTACACTTGATGGTAGTAAAGACAAGGTAAGGTCTAACCACTGTGCTACCAAGTTTTAATTATACAGCTGATGTTTCAAAGACAAGGTATGGTCTAACCACTGAGCTACGAACTTTTAATTATACACTTGATGGTTGTAAAGACCAGGTACGGTCTAACCAGAGCTACCAACTTTTAATTATGTTGTAGAATACAGTCTCTGATGTTTCAAAGACAAGGTATGGTCTAACCACTGAGCTACGAACTTTTAATTATACACTTGATGGTTGTAAAGACCAGGTACGGTCTAACCAGAGCTACCAACTTTTGATTATGTTGTAGAATACAGTCTCTGTACTGCTCTAAAACTACCAATGTTAACCAACATCATCAGTTGGGTGTCCATACATCGTAAAGTGTTTCGCCCCTTTCAAAACCCAAGACACTCTAGTATGGCGGGGCTACAGTGCTGATCAGGCACTGCATGTTGGTAGTTAGCACCAGCTCTTGGCCTCTCCGTGGAGTCAAAGCCAACTTGATACCTTCTCAGCGACACAGCTCACTGCCTGGATGGCCTGCTCCCTAGCCCGGCATGTGATTCCAATAGCAATGGGCATCTTCTTCGGTAGATACAGCTTCTGTGGTAGCTAGCACCAGCTCTTGGCCTCTCTGCGGAGCCACAGCCAGCTTGATGCTTTTCCAGCAGTGCTGCTCACTGCCTGAATCGCCTGCTTCCTAGCTCGGCCTGTGATTCCGAGAGCAGTGAACATCTTCCACACTGACTGTGCTGGGAATCCTCTACATCCCACCTCCACAGGAAACAGCCAGGCGCTCCAACCCTTGCTGCGACAGTCCTCCATTAACTGTGCGTACTTCCCAGCTTTGAGTTCGTGAGCCTCGTCACACCTCTCTTCCCACGGGACTTTGAGCTCGATGGCAATCAGCTTTTTGGTGTGGGTTGACCATATGACTACATCTGGCCGGAGTGTGGTATGGACTACTTCAGGGAAGGCTAACTTCCATTCTAAGTTCACCTTCATCTCCCATGTTTGAGCTTGGTTTAGGATACCTCGTGCCCGGTTGCTGACCTTTGCCGACTGCCCTTCTTTAACAAATGGGATGTACGTTTGCTTGGGAGTAACTGCACGCAACTTTTTCCTCTCCTTCTCCAGTGAGTCTGCCATCTGTCGTAGGACTCTGTCATGCCGCCACCTGTACCGTCCCTGGGCAGTCCCTGGACAAGTGCTACCTTGCATGCTGACAGAATGTGCCCTAGGGTCCCTCTCTTGTCACATAAGGGGCAATACAGTTCATAGTTGTCAAGACAAGGTATGGGTTAACCACTAAGCCACCAACGTTTAATTATGCTGTTGATGGTTGTCAGGCCAAGGTATGGTTTAACCACTGAATTACCAACTTTTAATTATCCAGTTGATGGTTGTAAAGACAAGGTACTATCAAATCACTGGTTTACCAACTTTTAATTATACACTTGATGGTTGTAAAGAAGAGGTATGGTTTAACCACATAGCTATCAACTTTTAATTATACACCTGACGGTTGTAAAGAAAAGGAACGATTTAATCACCAGCCTTTTTTATACACTTGATGGTTGTCAAGACAATACACATTTTAACCACTGAGCTGCCAACGTTTACTTATACAGATGATAGTTGTAAAGACAAGGTATGGTCTAACCACTGAGCTACCAACTTCTAATTATACATCTGAAGGTTGAAAGACAAGGTATGGTCTAACCAGAGAGCTACAAACTTTTAATTATACAGCTGATGATTGTAAAGACAAGGTATGGTCCAACTAAAGCTACCAACTTTTAACTATACAGTTGATGGTTGTAAAGACAAGGTACAGTGTAACAACTGAGCTACGAACTTTTAATTATACAGATGATGATTTTAAAGACATGGTACGGTCTAACCACTGATCTACCAACTTTTAATTATATAGTTGATGGTTGTAAAGACAATGTACAGAGCTACCAACTTTCAATTATACAGTCGATAGTTGTAAAGACACGTTATTACTTACTGGTCCATTGTGGCTTTAAAGTAGATTATCGCTTAATCCGATGTTAGGAGGCGTGAGACGTGTTGCACTTCACATTACCGCTCATGAACAGACTCAATAAAACCAAGTCTGCTACTTTATTCTTTTGTTTGCGTTTGATGCTTCCAAGGGATCCACTTTTCAGTAGTTACGGTGTTAACCACTGAACTACCAACATTTAAATTTACAGATGATGGTTGCAAAGACAATGTATGGTCTAACCACTGAGCTACCACCTTTTAATTGTACAAATAATGGTTGTAAGACAAGGTACGGTCTAACCACAGAGCTACCAACTTTTAATTATACAGATGATGGCTGTAAAGACAAGGTACGGTCTAACCACTGAGCTACCAACTTTAATAATACAGCTGATGATTGTAAAGACAAGGTATGGTCTAACCACAGTGCTACCTACCAACTGTTAACTATACAGTTGATGGTTGTAAAGACAAATTACCATCAAACCACTCTGCTACCAACTTTTAATTATACACTTGATGGTTGTAAAGAAAAGGTATGGTTTAACCACAGAGGTATCTACTTTTAATTATACACATGATGGATGTAAAGAAAATGTATGTTTTAACCAGAGCTACCAACGTTTAATTATACAGGTGATGGTTGCAAAGAAAAGGTACGAGCGAACTACTGAGCACCAACTTTTAATTATACACTTGATGGTTAAGACACCATACGGTATAATAACTGAGCTACCAACGTTTAATTATACAGGTGATGGTTGCAAAGAAAAGGTATGATCTAACCACTGAGCTACCAACATTTAATTATACAGCTGATAGTTGTAAAGACAAGTATGGTCTAACCAATGAGCTACTAACTTTTAATTATACAGCTGGTGGTTGAAAGCCCAGATATGGTCTAACCACAGAGCTACCAACTTTTATTTATACAGCTGGTGGTTGTAAAGACTAGTTTTGGTATAACCACTGAGCTACCAACTTCAAAGTATACTGTTGATGGTTGTAAAGACCAGGTACGGACTAACCAGAGCTACCAACTTTTAATTATACAGTTGATGGTTGTAAACCCAACGTTAAGTCTGACCACTGAGCTACCAACTTTTAACTAGAACTATCACATTCGAAGTAAAAAAAGGGCCATTATTCTGTAATAAATTAGGAATTCAACAATGGGTGATGTACAGGGTAATCAGTTGTTATGTGTATGAAGTTTGAGAACAAACTATTCAAACCTGTTTGAGGAATGCAAGTAATAACAAGTGAAAAGCTCGTTGGCGTTAAAGACGGGTTTTCCTCAATGTCATTTGAATAGTGTATGCAAGATGTTCACAACATATTTTAGGTTTTTTTCAGCATACAGTACCTCTATTTGTCATACCCTATTTGTGATATAGACTGCTCCAAGGCGCAGGTCTCGTTCACTCAAACAAACGACCTTTTTTTTCTCTTTTTTTTTGTGTGTGGCGATTACGATATTTCATCTGCATCAGCCAGATGAAATATCGTAATGTGTGGCGATTACGATATTTCATCTGCATCAGCCAGATGAAATATCGTAATCGCCACACACAAAAAAAAATAATAATAAAGGCTTTTAGGGTCAGAGAAGGCTCTGATTAGTATTATACCGGGTTCTGTCGTAAGTCAGTACACCCAGTGTCAACAGTGTTGCTCTTCACGCAATATTCGTTCCCACTTGTTACTGGTAAACAGTAACAACAACTATTTTTATTCAAATTGTACAATGAAAAATATTTACTTGCAGAATACACATAAATCAGGATCCCGCATTTCTTTAAAATCCGATTTTAGAATAAAGTCCAAATAATATTGGAAAATGTCCCATTAATTTAAATTATATAATGTCCCTTTAATCCAATTTTATTTTAAATCATGTCGACATCATCATTATAAACACTCATAAGTTACACCACTCAGTAAGGAATGATACTTTTTTGAAAGGTGATGTTGGGGAAGTGGAGGTGTATCTACTATTAGGCCATATAGGCCCGGGTCATCAAGTTGAAAAATGAAAAAAAATAATAATGAAGGAAAACAGCCCAAACATGCTATAAAAACTGAAGCCAGAGGGGGTTGGGAGTCAATTATTTCTTCAAATACCACACAAGTTCTCTGTCAGATATACGCCAAAACGCACCATTGCATACCTAAGTTTAAAAAAAGCCCCCGGACCACCGCCCCTCTCCACCTCTTGTCAAGAAATGTCTTCTATTGGAGGTGATTTTTAGGTAAGCGCATGAGGTAGGCTGCAATGGATTTGCGAAGGGTGTTGGGTGGGGGTAGAGGAAAAATACACAGGGAGGTATTTCTGAGATATTTTTTTTATATATATATAAAAATCCATGGGGATATTTTTTAGATTTTTTAGGAGTTCGTGGTTTGATGAAAAGCTTTCCTAGGGTAGTGTTTGTTTCTGTAAGCCTAGGATGTTTTTGAGGAAAAAAACGTAAGTGGTATTTTTTTTACTTTGTATGTGCAGAGTGGGTGGAGGTGGGGTTGGTGGGTATTTTGGACTAGAATTGCCATTTCCTTTCAAACAAGAGTAAAATTCTGTCAAATCCTCGGTGTTACTCCGGCCGACAGCCCCCGCCCCTCCTCCATCCCCATACCCCACCCCCATCCCCATTCGCTAATCCGAGCAAAGAACTAGCACTTTTTACGATTTTGATATTTCATCTGACTGTAAAATGCCACAAAAAAAAAAAATGAAAAAAAAAGAAAGAAAAAAAGGCCTTTAGGGTCAGAGAAGATCGCAACTCCTCATACTAAAAGTAAAATTCCTTGTATCCATTATATGTCATTCAAACAGGGTAATACAGTAATACAGTTAAATTCAATTTTCTTTTTATAATCAATCAATCAACACTTCACAATAAATCAAACTTAGTTTTTGATATGTCAGCTTCAACAGATTCAACAGATTCAATCTCAAAACAAGAGCTGTCGGAGAACAGCGCAGCTCGACTATTCGATTTTCCTAAGAATAATAAATTTATAGCTAGTATATACCATCAGAAAACAAGGCTACAACAATGTGGGGTGGGGTTGGGAGCACAACATAACTACGTGTAAGAATTGACCAAAACTACACAGAAATATGTAAAAAAAAATAAAAAATAAAAAAAAAATCGAGTTTTGAGTGGGGTGCGGGGTGAGGGTGGGAGAGAGGCGGGGGTGGATGGTGGGGGTGGTGAGGGCAACATATATGTGTAAGAAGCTATGTAATAATTCACCAAAACAACACAAAAATATGAAGAAAAAAAATAATTAAAAAATCGAGTTTGAGTGGGGATGGGGTAGAGGCGTGTGGTGGGGAGGGCAACATGTGTAAGAATTGTCTAAAACAACAAAGAAATAAGTAAAAAAAAACAAAAAATCAAGTGGGGCGGGGTGAGAGGCGGGGGTGGTGGTTGGGGCGGGGGGGGGGGGGCGGGGGCTAAAAAATAGTTACAAGTGGGGGTGGGGTGGGGGGAGCGGGGGGTGGGGGGGAGAGGCGGGAGGGAGTTGGGGGGAGCGTGCAACATATATATGTGTAAGAATTGACTAAAACAACAAAGAAATATCTAGTGGGGGGGGGGGGTGAGAGGCGGGTGTAGGTGGGGTGGAGGGGCGGTGAGGGGGCAACATATATGTGTAAGAATTGACAAAAGCAACACAGAAATATGTAAAAAAAAAAGTTTCAAGTGGGGGTGGGATGTGGGGGAGAGCTGGGGGAGAGCTGGGGGAGAGGCGGGAGTGGGTTGGGGCGGGGGGATGGGGCAAAATATATGTGTAAGAATTGACTAAAACAACAAAGAAATATGTAAAAAAAAAAGAAAAAAAGTTTCCAGTGTTGGTGGGGGTGGGGGGGGGGGAGGAGGAGGGGGTGAGAGGCGGGGTGGGAGTTGGGGGATGGGAAGTTTGCAACATATATGTGTAAGAAATGACTAAAACAACACAGAAATATGTAAAAAATAAAATTAAAAAAAAATAGATTTTCAAGTGGGGGTTGGGTGGGGGGAGCGGTGGTGGGGTGGGGTGGGGGGGTGGATGTGGCAACATATATGTGTAAAAATTGACTAAAACAACAAAGAAATATTTAAAAAAAAAAGTCTGGGGTGGGGTGGGGGTGGGGGTTGGGGTGATGGGGTGAGAGGCAGGAGTGCGTTGGGGGTTTGGGGGGAGGGGGGGGCAACATATGTGTGTAAGAATTGACTAAAACAACAAAGAAATACGTAAAAAAAAAAAAAATCAAGTGTGGGGCGTGGTGGGTGGGGTGATGGGGTGAGAGGCGGGGGGCGGGGAGGGTTGCAACATATATTTGTAAGAACTGACAAAAGCAACACAGAAATAGGTAAAAAAAAAAAGAAAAAAGTTTCAAGTCTGGGGCAGGGTGTGGGTGGGGGAGGTGATGGGGTGAGAGGCAGGGGGGTGGGGTGGTGTGTGCAGGGAGGGTTGCAACATATATGTGTAAGAATTGACTAAAACAACACAGAAATATTAAAAAAAAAAAAAAAAAAAATCAAGTGTGGGGTGTAGTGATGGGGTGAGAGGCGGGGTGTGTGTGTGTGTGTGTGTGTGGGGGGGGGGGGGGGGGGGGGGGGGGTTGCAACATATATGTGTAAGAATTGACAAAAGCTCACAGAAATATGTAAAAAAAAAAAATCAAGTCTGGGGCGGGGTGGGGTGGGGGGGAGGTGATGGGGTGAGAGGCGTGGGGGGTGGGGGGCGGGGAGGGTTGCAACATATATGTGTAAGAATTGACTAAAACAACACAGAAATATGTAAAAAAAAAAAAAGATAAATAAATAAAAGGTGTGGACAGGGGGTGGGGGGGGGGGGGGGGGGGGGGGGGAGCCCATGACCCAATATGGGTGAAGTAATAAGATGCATAATGCTATAACAAATCCCAAACCAAAATTATAGATATATACATGCTTACATGCAAACCTAGATCTGCATTTATTGCACATTTTATGGGCCATCACAATTTGGGTTCCATGGGAGCCCAGAATTTCCAGAAGACAAAATTACTTATCCAACCCTTTACAACATACTATAAGGGAACCAATTCCAAAATTTAGTTCAGCTAGGACAACAAATGTAAGAGATATAGACCTGTAAACACAGCTTACACGCAAAATTTGATGTGAAACAGACATATTTTAAGGGCTATCAGAATTTGGGTTCCATGGGAGCCCAGGGGTTACAGGAACCAAAATTACTTAAACAGCCCTTACGATAATGCTATAAGGAAGCTAATGGCGAAATTGGGTTGTGCTAGGGTAAGAATTGTAAGAGATATAGACTTGTAAACACAGCTTACACGCAAACCTTGATGTGGGACGCCGACGCCGACGTCGGGGTGATTACATAAGCTCTCTTATTCTTCGAATAGTCGAGCTAAAAATTACGAATACACAATTTCAATACACAATCTATTAATAGACGAACACAAATTGGATGACGGGTCTCGTCCGATCATGTTTCACCAATGAATGCTTTCCTGTTTGGTCACGTGTAGTGGCTACTGACAGTCGTCTATTTTAATACGGCTGTGGAGCAGTCTAATTTGTGATACAACTTTTCTCAAGTGACTGACAAACTGGAAGTAAACTTAAAGCAAATTCTAAGTAAAAAAATGTGACTAATTATGAAACTATTCAAAGCAGATAATTCTGAAAATAGTTTGAAAGCGTTTTTCTATTTTTAGTAATGGTGATCTTAACCCCAATGACCTCAGATGCAATCCCAAGCTTCCTCTTTGTATAAGCTACCTATCCAGAAGGTTTCAGGACAATATATCAATCCTAACTGAAGTTACTGAATGTAAACCATTTTTTATTTTTAGTATAAGTAACCTTGACCTTGAATCCAGTGACCCCAAATGCAATCCCAAGATTAATTTTCATATAAGCTACCTATCCATAAAGTTTCATGCCAGTACCTCATTCCTAACTGGTTTATTGAATGGAAACCATTTTTTCTATTTTTAGTAACAGTGACCTTGACCTTGACCCGAATGCATTCCCAAGCTTACCTTTTATATAAACTACCTATTCAGACAGTTTCATGCGAATATCTGTTTCCTAACAAGTTACTGAATGGAAACTATTTTTCGTTTTTAGTAACAGTGACCTTGACCTTGAACCCAGTTACCCCAAACGCAAATCCGAAGTTTCCTCTTCATATACGCTACATATCCAGAATGTTTCAGGCCAATATTTAACTGAAGTTATTAAATGTAAACCTTTTTGTTATATTTAGTAAAAGTGACCTTGACCTCAGTGACCCCAAATACAACCCCAAGATTTCTCTTCATATAAGCCATCTATCCAGAAAGTTTCATGCCAATATCTGATTCTTAACTAAAGTAATTGAGCAGAAACAAAACCTAGAACTGTCACTGAAGGTGATGCATACCCCGCTTAAACTTTAAGTCAAACAAAGGGCCATAATTCTGTAATAAATTACGCAATCAACAATGGGATCAGCAAGCCCAATCTCTTTGGCTTTAAAGTAGAGTATCGCTTAAGATGGTGCTAGGAGGCGTGAGACGTGTTGCACTTGACATTTCCTCTCATGAAAAGACTCGATAAAACCAAATCGGCTACTTTTATCTCTTGTTTGTGTTTGTTGCTTCCAAGGGATCCACTTCTCAGTAGTTACGGGTCTAACCACTGAGCTATCAACTTTTAATTATACAGATGATGGTTGTAAAGACACGTTATGGTCTAACCACTGGGCTACCAACTTTTAATTATACAGCTGATGGTTTTAAAGACACGTTATGGTCTAACCACTGAGCTACCATATGTTTAAATAATACAGATGATGGTTGTAAAGACAAGGTATGGTCTAACCACTGAGCTACCAACTTTTAATTATACATATGATAGTTGTAAAGACAAGGCACGGTTACCAACTTTTAATTATACAGCTGATGGTTGTAAAGACAAGGTACGGTCTAACCACTGAGCTACCAACTTTTAATTATATAGCTGATGGTTGTAAAGACACGTTATGGTCTAACCACAGAGCTACCATATGTTTAAATTATACAGCTGATGGTTGTAAAGACAAGGTACAGTGTAACCACTGAGTTACCAACTTTTAATTTTATAAGTATGAAACCACTAATTGGTTTCCCCATAGACATCAATGTTAAAGTGTCACATATTAATGATTTGCTGCAGTGTAATGCTCATATAGATAACTAATTTTCCACTTGAAAAATCATTAGAAAAAGTGGGGTCACAAGACATGTAAAAAAGTTCTTGTTTGTTTACTAAACAGGTCAAAAAAGGACAAGGTACAGTCTAACCACTGGTTGTAAAGACAAGGTACAATCTAACCACTGAGCTACCAACTTTTAATTATATATTTGATGGTTGTAAAGACATATGGTATTGTCTAACCACTGAGCTACCAACTTTTAATTATAGAGATGATGATTGTAAAGGCATATATAATTGAACAACAAAATCAGTCTAGATTGCAGAAACAACTTTATTAGAATTGCAAAATTTGCTAATTAAATGTTTGACTTTTTATGCAAAAACAAAATCTAACAAGCTTTATAAATGTGACCTATCGAGCCAAAGAGACTATTAAGGTGTACAGCAGACCGGTTGGTGTATTATACAGCCATCATTAATGTTAATGATACATGTTCGAAACCCACTTTGATATCCTATCACAATTTTAAATTTCAAAACATTCAAAATATACCATTTGCATATAAAGCCAATGACAAAATTTGGTAATTTTAATTTGAAGGGAAATACCCGGTGTGTTTTTTTAAAATATTACCATAAATTGAAAGGATTGATATAAAATTGTTCTTTCTACTCTGAATTGTCCAAATATTTTTTTATAAAATGTGCTTTGTGTATAGCTTAAATATTGCAATTCGAAATATACCTAACTTCATAGTAAATGCATATTTATGCTAATTAGATTAAATGTACCGGTAATATACAATTATGATACCTTTGATGAGGTCAATAGATGATTCTGTGGACTTGAGAAAAAGTAATATTGACGAATATATCCTTATAACTCGGCTCCGGGAATTTGTCCTTTTTGCTAAGTAAACCTTTTTAAGTAAATGAGATATTCCAGACTACCTAGACATCTAAAACTTGCTGATTTTAAAAAAGATTTGATACCAAGATCATATGGTCTCTTTTTTATGGTTCATGTGTTACAATGGGCTTTACACCTAACTAGTTGCTTCTTGCATGACTAGTCACAAATATATTTAAAAATTATCAAGATGGTATTTCTTTTTAACATTCTTATAGAAATCTTTCTTAAAATATGTTACAATAGTTCTATTAAAACTGGTAAACATACTGCTTGGAATCAATTTAACTTTGGTTCATGACTCGGTTCATATTATAGTAACCCATGGACAGTAGATAACATACTGAAGCTTGCTATGATCTCCACCTACACCAAGTCTTTTATTTTGATGGAAAAAAAACAGTACCTATTTGTTGTCCTTTATTGAAAAAGTCAATGTTGAAAGTTCTTTAAATGCATGGTAAAGATGGCCAGTTTTGTCAAAATGTCTCAATTTTCCTGGATTTCTCGCTCTCTTTTTTTTTGTGTAAAATATATGGATTGACTTATAGCAAGCTTATCTTAAATAAACTGAAACAAATTGCATTATTTATATTTGTTTATGCACTACTTATTGTCTTACTTCAAGACATATAACAGTTTGATAAATTTGTCAAATTTCATGACGAACAAAGCATAGGCATTGAACATTCGTAAATGCTTCATATCCATGGCATTGAGATTTTGTGGTATATTATTAGTGATTTTTTTTAAAAGCACACAGCACACAGAAAAATATATATATTTTTTTTAAAATCAAATAATTTCTGAATTAATGTTTAAGGGCCTTCACATTTCAATTGTTATCACACTAACCAGTCATAAAGATATTATGCTTCCTTGGCTGGGATTTATACACATAGGGTCATTAATACTCCAAACTGATCTATTTTAACATTAATACTGTTATTATAATTTTTTATTACTACGTTTGGAAACAATAAATATGTTTGCTGTTTAGTCTGACAGGAGGTGTTTTTTTACTCTAAAATGTGATTTTTCTTTTTAATTTAATTACTGAATTTAAATAAAATAAAATAGAATAATAATTAATCCATTTTGATACATAAGCATGTGACAGACAAATTGAAACCCCACTGAAATAAGTTCTGAATCAATAAAAAAGGCAAAGGAAAAAAAATCCCTGTATTCACAGATATAGACCTGGAAAACTTTCCATGTATATTACTGTAAATTCATTTGTGTCAACAAAAAAAAAGGTTTGACAGTGTGAAAGCCCCTGAACAACATTACAAGACAGACTTCTGATATGGACAAGGCTAAGGATCAACAACAATATAGACAGGATGGACACAGCTAAGGTTCAATTCCCATATTTTTCCAACAACAGACCATTTTCAAAAGGAATATGATGCTCATTTAGTTTAGCCTGTTTACAATTGTCTCTAAAGATTAAATTTACTTATAAGGCACACATTAAAACATTAACTGTTATTGGTTGTCCTTTAATTTCTATATTCTGTAATGTTAATTCACTAAACTAAATTTTTGGGAAAGTCCTTTGTCAGTGATTGCACGTGATGCAAATCAGTCCGTCTGAACATCGGTCATTCCACGTGCGCCATTGCTCAAACGTGTGCTTCCAGGTTTCGGAGCCGGATGCGAAGTCCCAGAGAACGGCTGCTTGAACTCATGACCCACCATCCCTATCTTGCGGTATGCTCCTTTATGAAGAAAGTCGTCAAATTTGGACTTCTCCATGTACATGTTGGAGACTGACGCCAGTAATCTACAATGGATAATCAAAATTGCTTTATACTACAAGAATATTTCATGGGTATCCGGTGAAGATAGATAATTCCAACCCGAGGTATAAGCATTTTTATTAGTCGAGGTTCCGATTAAAACACTTATAATGAGGGTTGGAATTCCCTATCTGAACCGAATACCCATGATAGATTGGTTTTCTTGCCTATCAGAGACATGTTGTGCGTTGACGCCACCAGCTACTAACATTTTTGCACGTTTTCCTGCATATCGGATGTTGGTGCGCGCGTGACTTTTATCTTTACACATAAAGATAAGACTTTCCATCCCCCATGTAAAATGTGGATAGCCTTATCCAGTATGCAAGAAATTACCGATGAAGTTACATTGCTCATTTCTCTATATGAGAATAGATAATATATGCAATTCATTTTTCATGACTATCAATGTGTGTAGTTAGATTGGTTCCGAAAGTGGCGTCCTCGGCTAGAGAACATTCCCAATTTAGTTGGACCTATATAGATGAGGGGTGAACCCAAATTAAATAGCAATGATAAGGACTTAACGACTAAAATCAATAATGTTATTACAAACAAAACTTTTCAGTTTCTATTGCAAGGTAGTTCCTTTGGCACAGGACTGGTGAACTCAAAATGTATAATGAGAAAGAGAGAGTGATAAGTATACCTGTCAATCTGGTCTGGGAAGTACTCTATCTTTCCTTCCAGGGTCCTGTATCTCTCATTCCTCTCCTTCTTCTCTAATTCCGCCGGACTGATGGTTGGGTTGTTGCTACGACCAATACCAGTCCACAACTTGAACCTACAATTACAGTATCATTTTATAATCGAGGCGTTTAACTAAATATATCATTAAAAGTTCTCCGGCCATGTTTTGTTTCATGAACATGTTTATGTTTATTTAAATCGAAATCAATACACAACAAGAGAAATTTACAATTCACACATTGCAATATCTGTGAAAAGCGAGAATAAGATTTTATTTGATGACGTAGAAAACCTTGAACAGGTAAATTAAACCACAGGTAAATGTATTTAACAATTATCTGGCAATAGTTGTGCAGCTACACAATTCAGATTAACCTGATTTCCCCGTGCAGTCACGCAGTGGTAAAAGCAGTATCTGCACCATCATGCAAATAATACTTATTTCTACATAAACTTTGTAGCGGTTTTAAATAAATGTTTCTCTTCGGGACTATCAAGAAATTTTCTTATGACGTTTAAGAGTTAAAGGACAAGGTATGATAAGGGGGTATTTTGGCCCCCAATATATTCAAAATGCAACAAAATAATATTTACATATTATCTGTTGTGCATATTGAAGTAAATTGATCATATTCTATCTTCAAAATTTATTTTTATTTATTTTGTTTATCTAGAAGATTTAACAGGGTCTCAAAAAACAGTATTTTTGGTAATGTTGTTATATTTTGTAGATTTTGGACCTTTCTGGGCAAGGTTTTGATCCTAAAATATAGAGTGCACCTCCGAGCACACACAGTTTTTTGGCTGATGATCGATGCATCTCTATCAAGTACCTGTTTCAACAAAAAATCAGCTGTGCGGGTGCGCTCTGTATTTCCAAGACCAAACACTGATTGAAAACTGCTCAAAATGAACAAAAATGTCATTTTTTGAAAGAAAATACCTTGTTTGTGAGGCTCTTAAACTCATTTAGAGCCTTCAAACATACTTGTAATGAGTTTTAATATTGACTGAGTTCATTTGTAGCTAAATTAGATATTCAAAACTTGTGCATTTAAACTTTCAATATTGGGGGCCAATTTTGTCCCTTATCATACCTAGTCCTTTACTCTTTACACCATTTATATACAAGAATTTGCAGTTAAAATACAACGGCATTAATTATGATTTTATTTTATATTACAATGATTTACCAAGATTCCTGAGGGACTGAAAAGCGATAATTCGATCTACTGGGAAATAATTTCCTAGGGAAATATTTCCCACTGGCTGGATGTTTTGAAACGTTTTACTTCGTTTTTCTTACATATAGCTTCCTAAATTTACCCAAATTAACTACTGAAGTTAACTATAACCTATTGCACGCTTGAAACACACAACATTTACGTTGCCTAATTTCTTCATTTTGTCATGTCACCACATAATAATACATATTAATTATAGAACATTAGATTGGTGCCTCATACAATACCTGCTACCACATTATAATACATTATATTAATTATAGAACATTAGATTGGTGCCTCATACAATACCTGCTACCACATTATAATACATTATATTAATTATAGAACATTAGATTGGTGCCTCATACAATACCTGCTACCACATTATAATACATTATATTAATTATAGAACATTAGATTGGTGCCTCGTACAATACCTGCTACCACATTATAATACATTATATTAATTATAGAACATTAGATTGGTGCCTCATACAGTACCTGCTACCATATTATAATACAATATATTAATTATAGAACATTAGATTGGTGCCTCATACAATACCTGCTACCACATTATAATACATTATATTAATTATAGAACATTAGATTGGTGCCTCATACAGTACCTGCTACCATATTATAATACATTATATTAATTATAGAACATAAGATTGGTGCCTCATACAATACCTGCTACCACATTATAATACATTATATTAATAATAGAACATTAGATTGGTGCCTTATACAATACCTGCTACCATATTATAATACATTATATTAATTATAGAACATTAGATCGGTGTCTCATACAATACCTGCTACCACATTATAATATGATGTTATTAATTAAGTGGTTTCATATTGGCCCAGTTATTGGTCCAAGGACTGTCATATTGGCCCAAGGCCGAAGGCCACGGGCCAATATGACAGTCCGAGGACCAATAACTCGGTCAATATGAAACCACTTAATTAATGACAATTCTATTAATTAACAGCCACTACGGTATAATTTGTTTTAATCAAATTATTTTGACATACTTTGCGTTTATTTATAGTAGCGTTAATTACATTTATATGTCAAAAAGCGAGCGCGAATGACGTTACTTAACGCGAATGACGTCACTTAAATCTCGTATTGGCGAGTTTTTTCATATTGACCTTGTTTTTTCATATTGGCCGACTTCCGGTTCATATTGGCTGAGTTTGCGTCGTATTGTGTGTAGAGTTTCTAGTAAAACAAGGCTAATATAGTTAAGTTAATTAATAATACATTATATTAATTATAGAACATTAGACTGGTGCCTCATACAATACCTGCTACCACATTATAGTAATTTATATTATAGAACATTAAACTGGTGCCTCGATCACTACCTGCTACCACATTATAGTACATTATATTACAGAACATTAAATTGGTGCCTCATACACTACCTGCTACCACATTATAGTACACTATATTATAGAACATTAAATTGGTGCCTCATACACTACCTGCTACCACATTATATTATAGAACATTAAATTGGTGCCTCATACACTACCTGCTACCACATTATAGTACATTATATTATAGAACATTAAATTTGTGCCTCATACACTACCTGCTACCACATTATAGTACATTATATTACAGAACATTAAATTGGTGCCTCATACACTACCTGCTACCACCTTATAGTACATTATATTATAGAACATTAAATTGGTGCCTCATACACTACCTGCTACCACATTATAGTACATTATATTATAGAACATTAAATTTGTGCCTCACACCCTACCTGCTACCACATTTAGTACATTATATTATAGAACATTACATTGGTGCCTAATACACTACCTGCTACCACATTATAGTACATTATATTACAGAACATTACCTCATACAATACCTGCTACCACATTATAGTACATTATATTACAGAACATTAAATTAGTGCCTCATACAGTAACTGCTACCACATTATAGTACATTATATTACATACATTAAATTAGTGCCTCATACAGTAACTGCCACCACATAATAGTACATTATATTACAGAACATTAAATTGATGCCTCATACACTACCTGCTACCACATTATAGTACATTATATTACAGAACATTAAATTGGTGCCCCATACACTACCTGCTACCACATTATAGTACATTATATTACAGAACATTACCTCATACAATACCTGCTACCACATTATAGTACATTATATTACAGAACATTAAATTGGTGCCTCACACACTACCTGCTACCACATTATATTACATTATATTACAGAACATTAAATTGGTGCCTCATACACCACCTGCTACCACATTATAGTACATTATATTACATAACATTAAATTGGTGCCTCATACACTACCTGCTACCACATTATATTATAGAACATTAAATTGGTGCCTCACACACTACCTGCTACCACATTATAGTACATTATATTATAGAACATTAAATTGGTGCCTCACACACTACCTGCTACCACGTTATAGTACATTATATTAAAGAACATTAATTGGTGCCTCACACACTACCTGCTACCGCATTATAGTACATTATATTATAGAACATTAAATTGGTGCCTCACACACTACCTGCTACCACATTATAGTACATTATATTACAGAACATTAAACTGGTGCCTCATACACTACCTGCTCATCATGAAGTCGACAATCTCGTAATCATTCTGCTGTTTGGCCGTGTCACTCCTGACTGCACTAAACGTGTCATTAAGGATGGAGAGGAACATGTTGACAACGATGAATGTGATGGTAACCACAAACAGGAACAAGAATATCTGGGTCAACCATTGGTTCACTTCCAACATGGCGTAGATGTCAAACTTGCCCATCATCATTGTAAGACCTATGTAAGAGAACATACATTTTTTTAAATTATTATATTCTCAACTGTCATACAGATGTCAGTCCGGTGAAGTTTGAAAGTATGTGCTAACAAATGAGGTTTATGATCTCTTTTCTTTCTATATAAATTGGGTTTAAGAACGAATTTCTCTTAAGCTCCTAAGGCAAGGCATGTGTAATACTTTGTCAGAATGATGTATATGGGCTAAATGCATGTAGTCGGAATACGTACATGTATACAAATTAGCTCCTAATGTTGGATGTCCATGTTTTGTCCAAATTTGTTTTTGTATAAAAAAAAGGTTTAAGGGGCAAAAACCCTTCATGGGCAAAGACTTAGGTTAAAGAGCGATTAGCTCATTAATTAAGACAGTTAATTAGCTCCAAATGCATTTAGCTTACAGTAATTCCAAATGTTGGTCCATCCGACTTTTCGTATCTGAGTAACCGACTTAATAAAAAACTTGAATGGAAAACTTGAAGGTAAAATTGTAATGAAAATAAACAAAGTGAAAAAATAGACGAAGGTCATTCATATTGACATACCTTAGTTAGAAACAAACTTCTGTGATGTAGATGCAAACATGTGTGACATTTGAAAGCTCTACATGTACAGCTTCCAGTGTCCGAGAAATGGACTTAACAAAAACTTGAATCTAAAATTGTTTAGTATAAATGGATGGTTTTTGTACGACCTTATTAATCACCAAATAAAATATTGGAGTAGTTTGTTAAAATTATTTTGAGAATATGAGCAAAAGTATAACTTCAACATTTTACTGAAAGCAGACCTAAACACAAAACTTCCAAGTGTGTATGTGATCTTTACCTTGTGGTTACAAGTGATCAGATATATGACAGAAAGTTTTTGTATGACCTTAGTAATCAACAAATAAAATATGAAAGTAATTTGTGAAAGTGTTTTGAGAATATGAGCAAAACAGTATAGCCCCACCAATTTTGGTGGGGGTATACTTATGTGTACATATCTGCCTAGTCTATAGTAAATTCTGGACAGGCTAACTGCCTGGATTTATATACATAAGAGTATAAAGAAAGAAATTGATTAAGCTTTCTGTCTGGATATAAAGAACTGTACCATACCTGTATGCATCCGGACAGTCAATATTGATTAGGCTTACTGCCTGGATTATACATAAGTGTATAAAGAAATAAATCATACAAATATGGACAGTCAACATTGATTAGGCTGTCTGTCTGGATTATACCCCTGTGTATAAAGAACTAAACCATACCCGTATGCATCCGGACAGTCAGTATTGCTTAGGCTTACTACCTGGATTATACATTAGTGTATAAATAACTAAACCATACAATTCTGGACAGTCAATATTGCTTAGATATACTAATGCCTGGATTATACATTAGTGTATAAAAAATGTAACTAAACCATACAAATCAGATGGTCCATTTTCATTAGGCCTACTGCCGAGATTATACTTCATAACATAAAGAACTAAACCGTATGCATCTGGACAGTCAGTATTGCTTAGGCTTACTGCCTGGATTATACCCCAGACTATAACAAACTAAACCGTACACATACGGACACTCAATATGATTAGGCTTACTGCCTGGAATATACTTCAGAATATAATAAAGAACTAAACCGTAGAAATCCAGGCAGCGGTAACATTGTGTTCAGGTATCTACGTACAGTACAACAAAATAACTGTCTGGTAAGGGGGACATTTCAGAAAATGTTAGGTAAATTAAACTGTAAATTTCAGAACAAGACGATATACCAGGATGCTTTAATAGTATAATGCCCTATTACAGTTGAATACTGAACACAATAATTCAACTCGAAAAGTATGGTTCCGATGTACAAATACAGATTTTTTGCCAGGCTAATTAAGACAATTAAAATAAACAGTGTCCATTATCAGTAAGTTGGTTACACACAGCTTAAAGATTATGCCAAATAATTATGCATTATCGGGTATATGTTTAACCAAAGAATAAAAAAAAAAAAATTACCATATTACCCCACCATTTTTTTAATGGCATAAGCAATTCTAACCTGCTTCTGCGGAGCTTGTTATGGTCTTGAAGAGGGGAAGATGGCCAACATATACCAAGTAGAACAACTGGATAAACGCAAAAAACACGATGCTGAAAATAACGCTGAAGTGGATCAGGTCTCGAGCAGAGTTCTTCAGGGTGTCCGCCAGCAGGGAAATCTTTCTGTTAAAGCGCAGCAGTTTCATGAACTTCAACGTGGCAAAGTATACGAGGAAACCAATGATGTAGTTAAAGATCTCTGACCAGTACCCGACATACTGGAATTTCGTATACCCATTGCCTTTAGTCTCGTTGAAGTACTCAATAAGCGTGTTGATGCAGACGAGGCGGTAGAAATAAATGACGATAGCGGTAACAGACATGGCGCAGATGCCGAGTTCGATGAGGTTCCAAAACTGAAAGAAGTAGCTAGACTTTTGTTTGTACAGGTCCCTGATCAGTTTGACGACGAAGAATACGGTAAAAAGTAAGTAGATGATTTCGCAGACGATTTGGAACAGCAGTACAGAGCTCATATATGGTAGCAACATGCATGGCTCAAACCTGTAGGTCGGGAAAACACCGCCACTTGGTCGAAACTCCGATAGCAGCGTTGAGATGGCGAAGAGATTGATGGACGGGTTGTAAACAGTGAATTCCAGGAACACTGCGCGTGTGTATTTGTCAATCCATTTCTCCTGTTCCAGTTGTATGAATTTTGCAACCATGTCTTGATAACTCTCTCTCAGCCTAACGACGTAGCCTCCCCCACTGTATACGGCCATCTCGCCCCAGTATGGATAACCGTTCAGATCAGTAGCATCTGTATACCGGTACTCTTCTCTGTAAGGAGATAATTAATTTAAAACTAAAATGTTTTTTTAGTAAAAGTGTATGTCTCTCCTCAATGTTGTATTCAGTTCTTATATTTTATGCTACGTGAAATGTTTTATATGTGAAATGTTTCATAGTAAACAATTCTATACTGACATTATGATGACTAAAAAGACAAACTTGATTTATAAACAAGAAGCACCAAAAGTGGTGCAAATGCCAGATTGCTAACTTTTACTGCAACCATTTAACATGAAAAGGGGGATCATTTTGATAAAAGGTATGATAGAAGGCCTCAGAAGGTAAGATTGTATGTCTAAAAAAAAGGACGGACGGACAGAAGGACAAAAATCACCAAACCATGAGCCTGGATATCACTAAACATTTGGTGACGATCACTATACCTGTAGGTGTAAACCTTAAACCTGTTAAAAATAAGGTTGTAACAATTTGTAGACTTAAGTTTCATTTTAGTCAACAATGATAAAGATACATGGAATAGACAATATGATAGTACAGGGAATAAAGCTTCTTCCTACCAGTTTAGTTGAAATCAAGTAAAGGGTTCAGGAGATCTAGTCTGAAAAAAAGCATGTGTATTAAAACTTAAAGGGTCACAACTCTTCTGCCAAAAATCAATCGACCCGACTGATCATTCCTACCAAGTTCAGGCAACTTGTTTAAGCTTTTACTGATATTAACATTCTAAACCAATTTGGTAAAGATTAGATAAAAAATGAAGTAGCTACAGATTTAACAAAGGAAAATAAATATAGCATTTTTCAATAAATCAAGGGCCATAACTCTGTCGTTACTAACAAGATCTTGAGCTCTGGTTTTCAAACTTGTCCAAGATTTCATTGATATACAGCGATTTGCACAACTAGACATCTTACCAATGCTTCCTGCCAATTTTCGTCAAAATCCAACAAGGTGTTTAGAAGGAGTACTGCCGACAAGAAATTTAAAGTATAAATAAAAATATTAAGGGGCCGTAACTCCGTCAAAATTCAATGAACCAGGAAAAAACGCAATATGCACAACTAGACATCATACCAATGCGGTAAATTAACATTCTACGGTAAGTATATTTAATTGTGATGTTCGGGGCAATCTCACCTTCGTTGTTTACGGTAATTACGAAAATCCATCCATTAATTATCACTTATTGGTAATTATTCGGCTATTCTATAAACAGTCTAAAATTTCGGTACTCAAATTGCGCAAACCGTAAAACCTGTGAAGTCAGTACATCGAGACACACTTTACACGCGGGTAGAGTGGGTTATTCTATTTGCATAATTCTTTGAGTTTTGCGGTGAGCGAGCGGTACACTGTTTGATCTGTGGAACTGTCACGTTCTAGTCACAGGTGTAGTTATATGCTGGCTAGTGCGGACTGTGTAATAGTATACTGGGCTATATGCGATTCAATCCACAACAGTGAACTAATAAAAAAATGTGTAAACAATGAACTAATGACAATTATGACATGTACTTTATTATATTTAATTATTATGTTTTGTTTGAAATGTAGCAATGAACTTTATTGAATAATGAGACATGCTGTTTTTAAACATGTTGATTATTTTATTACAAAATAAAAACATACAAAGTATTGTAGAAAATAAAAAAAGAAAAAAAAAAAAAAAAAAATTATAAAATAGTCGTGTTCTTTGTCCATTTAATTGCACCATCATGTTATTCCTCAAATCGAAGCTAAAAAACAAAGCATGCCATGCTTATAGTATGAAATAAAAAATATACGATGTGTCTGTACAAACAGACATCAAATCGCATAGCCCTTTACCTGTATGAGTGAGTCTGTATTTTTTTGCTGGTAATGGCCCACTAGCTACTACAGCGACAACACAAAACAACCCGTAATACCTACATTGAAATGGTTTTACCTGGTTTAAACAATTGTTTTAACACGCGCCTGACGGATTACACAGAATTTATTTTGATATTTATAGCATGGGTCAGTAATAATGTAATTGTTTCAAAATGGCTCGTTAATAACAGTAAAAAATCACGATTAAACTTTTTATTTAATTGCATCAAACAAGTTACAATTAAATTCATTGAAGTATATTCTGCTGCCTCTGTTGGTAATTATCGAGATCAGCAAATAGAAGAAGTCATTGATCGTAATTTTAATCTGTCATTTTTGGCAAATAGTTCATTTTTTCCCGATGTCCGAATTTATAAAACCGTCAAAACTATTGGAATGAGATTGATTTCTTAATATGTCCGAACACTAGTTTGATTATTTCCTTCAATTAATTAAGTGTCCGGAATTAATGACTGTCCGGACTCATTGAGTAAATACGGTATGCATGTTTGGTTAAGATTGCTCAAGAAATGTGTTACTGGTTCAATCTTGCCCATTATCAACTCATCCGAGATCTTATGGTCAGATTCAATCTGTGCAAGTTTAGTTGAGATTGCTCAAGAAATGTGGCCTCTATCGTGTAAACAAGCTAAATAAAAGTTGACGACAGACAACAGATGGACTATCGTGTAAACAAGCTAAATAAAAGTTGACGACAGACAACAGATGGACGACAGACGACAGAAGATGGACGACGGACGAAGAGTGGTCACAATAGCTCACCCTTGAGCACCTTCGTGCTCAGGTGAGCTAAAAGTCCTTCGGAAATGAGGATGATATGGGCAACTAGGCTTGGTACTGATCATTCCTACCAAGATTGGTTGAAATCTGGCAAGGGGTTGAGGAGAAAAGGTCCTGACAAAGTTTGTATAGTTACACCTATATAGGACCACAACTTCGTTAAAAATCATGCAACTGTAACTCCAGGATGACATGCGCAATTAGGCTGGGTACTGATCATTGCTGCCAAGTTCTGTTGAAATCAGGCAAGGGGTTCTGGAGAGCTAGTCCTGACAAAGTCGGTGGAAAAGGGTAAGGGGCCTTAACTCCACCAAAAATCATTTGACCGCAATACAACAATGACATGTGCAACTAAGCTTGTAATGATCATCCCTACCAAGTTTGGTTAAAATCCAGCAAGGGTTTCAGGAGAACTACCAGACAAAGTTTGTGACATACGAATTTGGTGACATACAGACAGCACAGCAACAATATGACTCCCCATCCATTTTGTTGCGGGAGAAATTATTATAGTTATAATATCAATATACCAGTTAAGGTCATTTCACATATATACACCGTAACCGAACCGAAAAAATTAGGATGTACTACTGCAAACGAGGGTTTCCACATATATGCCGAAACCGAAATCGTAACGAAAACGAAACAAAAACATGCACAAATTGGATTTCTAAGTTTTTCGGATTCGGTCTCAAATAGGTCGCTATTTTTAGAGATTCGGATCAAAATTCGGCTTTTATGTGAAAGCACTAGCAGATTCCGAAACGACAAAAAAATGGCTTCGGTTTGGTTTGGTTTCGGTTTCGGTGTATATGTGAAGAGGCCTTAACTGTCTACCATTGGTAAAATAGTGTCACATGATCACTTTTAACAATTATGGCATGTTGATGAGGGCCATATGTAATTTTGTCTTACATAACTGCTGTTGGCCTGTCCCTAGCCTTACCTGGTGCTATTCAAATTTGACAGATCAGTCCATCCAGGGCCAAAAACACCCTTCTCCTCTGTCATCAAGTCATACTCGGGATTACATTCTGTGATGACTTTCTCTACTTGATATGGCACCTTACATGTATCTGAAAAATATATTAAGAACATTAATTAATTACGCATTTTGTGTATGATTTCTCAAAATATATTAGCGATAATACTATTTTAACATTAGCGTCATGACATTACAAATGAAAGTCAAATCCAGTCTGTCTAGTTGGTCTACATATCCAGATAGTCTACCTGGTCTTCAAATACAGATAGTCTATCTGGTCTAAAATACAGATAGTTTACTGGGTCTACAAATACAGACAGTCTACCTGGTCTACACATACAGACAGTCTACCTGGTTTACAAATACAGACAGTCTACCTGGTTTACAAATACATATAGTTTACCTGGTCTACAAATACAGATATTCTACCTGGTCTACAAATACAGATAGTCTATGTGGTCTAAAATACAGATAGTTTACTGGGTCTACAAATACAGGCAGTCTACCTGGTCTAAACATACAGACAGTCTACCTGGTCTACAAATACAGACAGTCTACCTGGTTTACATATACATACAGTCTACCTGGTTTACAAATACAGACAGTCTACCTGGTTTACAAATACAGACAGTCTACCTGGTTTACAAATACAGACAGTCTACCTGGTTTACAAATACATATAGTTTACCTGGTCTACAAATACAGATAATCAACCTAGCCTACACATACATATAGTCTATCTGGTCTACAAATACAGACAGTCTAACCAGACAGTCTACCTGGTCTACAAATAAAGATAGTCTACCTGGTCTACAAATACAGATAGTCTACCTGGTCTATAAGAACAGACAGTCTACCATGTCTACAAATACAGACAGTCTACCTGGTCGACAAATACAGATAGTCTACCTGGTCTACATGGTCTACAAATACAGATAGTCTACCTCATCTACAAATACAGACAGTCTATCTGGTCCACAAATACAGACAGTTTACCTGGTCTAAAATACAGATAGTCTACCTGGTCTACACATGCAGACAGTCTAGCTGATCTACACATACATACAGTCTACCTGGTCTACCAATACAGACAGTATACCTGGTCTACAAATACAGACGGTCTATCTGGTCTACAAATACAGACAGTCAACCTGGTCTACAAATACAGATAGTATACCTGGTCTACAAATACAGTCTACCTGGTCTACAAATACAGACAGTCTATCTGGTCTACAAATACAGACAGTCTACCTGGTCTACAAATTCTATCTACACTTACAGATAGTCTACCTGGTCTACAAATATAGTCTACCTGCTCTACAAATACAGACAGTCTACATGGGCTACAAATACAGATAGTCTACCTGGTCTACAAATACAGTCTACATGGTCTACAAATACAGACAGTATAATTGGTCTACAAATACGGTCTACCTGGTCTACAAATACAGACAGTCTACCTGGTCTACAAATACAGACAGTCTACCTGGTCTACAAATACAGGTAGTCTACCTGGTCTACACATACAGACAGTCTACATGATCTACAAATACAGACAGTCTACCTGGGCTACAAATACAGATAGTCTACCTGGTCTACAAATACAGTCTACATGGTCTACAAATACAGACAGTCTACATGGTCTACAAATACAGACAGTATAATTGGTCTACAAATACAGTCTAGCTGGTCTACAAATACAGACAGTCTACCTGGTACAAATACAAACAGTTTACCTGGTCTACAAATACAGACAGTCTACCTGGTCTACAAATACAGACAGTCTACCTGGTCTACAAATACAGGTAGGCTACCTGATCTACACATACGGACAATCTAGCTGATCTACAAATACAGACAGTCTACCTGGTCTACCAATACAGACAGTCTACCTGGTCTACAAATACAGATAGTCTACCTGTGCTACAAATACAGATAGTCTACCTGGTCTACAAATACAGTCTACATGATCTACAAATACAGACAGCCTACATGGTCTACAAATACAGACAGTATAATTGGTCTACAAATACAGTCTACCTGGTCTACAAATACAGACAGTCTACCTGGTCTTCAAATACAGGCAGTCTACCTGGTCTACAAATAGAGTCTACCTGGTCTACAAATACAGACAGCTGACATGGTCTACAAATCCAGACAGTCTACCTGGTCTACAAATACAGGCAGTCTATCTGGTCTACAAATACAGATAGTCTACCTGGTCTACAAATACAGACAGTCTACATGGTCTACAAATATAGACTGTCTACCTGGTCTACAAACACAGACAGTCTACCTGGTCTACAAATACAGATAGTCTACCTGGGCTACAAATACAGACAGTCTACCTGGTTTACAAATACAGTCTACCTGGTCTACAAATACAGTGTAACAGGTCTACAAATGCAGGCAGTCTACATGGTCTACAAATACAGATAGTCTACCTGGTCTACAAATACAAATATCTACCTGGTTTACAAATGCAGTCTATCTGGTCTACAAATACAGTCTACCTGGTCTACAAATACAGATAGTCTACCTGGTCTACAAATACAGTCTACATGGTCTACAAATACAGACAGTATAATTGGTCTACAAATACGGTCTACCTGGTCTACAAATACAGACAGTCTACCTGGTCTACAAATACAGACAGTCTACCTGGTCTACAAATACAGGTAGTCTACCTGGTCTACACATACAGACAGTCTACATGATCTACAAATACAGACAGTCTACCTGGGCTACAAATACAGATAGTCTACCTGGTCTACAAATACAGTCTACATGGTCTACAAATACAGACAGTCTACATGGTCTACAAATACAGACAGTATAATTGGTCTACAAATACAGTCTAGCTGGTCTACAAATACAGACAGTCTACCTGGTACAAATACAAACAGTTTACCTGGTCTACAAATACAGACAGTCTACCTGGTCTACAAATACAGACAGTCTACCTGGTCTACAAATACAGGTAGGCTACCTGATCTACACATACGGACAATCTAGCTGATCTACAAATACAGACAGTCTACCTGGTCTACCAATACAGACAGTCTACCTGGTCTACAAATACAGATAGTCTACCTGTGCTACAAATACAGATAGTCTACCTGGTCTACAAATACAGTCTACATGATCTACAAATACAGACAGCCTACATGGTCTACAAATACAGACAGTATAATTGGTCTACAAATACAGTCTACCTGGTCTACAAATACAGACAGTCTACCTGGTCTTCAAATACAGGCAGTCTACCTGGTCTACAAATAGAGTCTACCTGGTCTACAAATACAGACAGCTGACATGGTCTACAAATCCAGACAGTCTACCTGGTCTACAAATACAGGCAGTCTATCTGGTCTACAAATACAGATAGTCTACCTGGTCTACAAATACAGACAGTCTACATGGTCTACAAATATAGACTGTCTACCTGGTCTACAAACACAGACAGTCTACCTGGTCTACAAATACAGATAGTCTACCTGGGCTACAAATACAGACAGTCTACCTGGTTTACAAATACAGTCTACCTGGTCTACAAATACAGTGTAACAGGTCTACAAATGCAGGCAGTCTACATGGTCTACAAATACAGATAGTCTACCTGGTCTACAAATACAAATATCTACCTGGTTTACAAATGCAGTCTATCTGGTCTACAAATACAGTCTACCTGGTCTACAAATACAGATAGTCTACCTGGTTTACAAACACAGTCTACCTGGTCTACAAATACAGTCTACCAGGTCTACAAATGCAGGCAGTCTACATGGTCTACAAATACAGATAGTCTACCTGGTCTACAAATACAAATATCTACCTGGTTTACAAATGCAGTCTACCTGGTCTACAAATACAGTCTACCTGGTCTACAAATACAGATAGTCTACATGGTCTACAAATACAGACAGTCTACCTGGTCTACAAATACAGTCTACCTGGTCTACAAATACAGTCTACAAATACAGACAATCTACATGTCTACAAATACTGTCTACCTGGTCTACAAATACAGTCTACCAGGTTTACAAATACAGATATTCTACCTGGTCTACAAATACAGACGGTATACCTGGTCTACAAACCTGGTCTACAAATACAGATAGTCTACATGGTCTACTTATACAGTCTACCTGGTCTACGAATACAGACAGTCTACCTGGCCTACAAATACAGACAGTCTACCTGGTCTACAAATACAGATAGTATACCTGGTCTACAAATACAGCTAGTCTACTTGGTCTACAAATACAGTCTACCTCGTCTATAGATAAAGACATCCTACCTGGTCTACAAATACAGATAGTCTACCTGGTCTACAAATATAGATAGTTTACCTGGTCTACAAATACAAATAGTCTACATGGTTTACAAATACAAACATTCTACCTGGTTTACAAATACAGATAATCTACCTCGTCTACAAATATAGACAGTCTATCTGGTCTACAAATACAGATAGTTTACCTGGTCTAACTCTGAGTTGCCGGAGGGTGGCGTATCCCATCAGCCGTGACTGTTTGTCGTTGATATATCCACGTAAATAGAATGGGGGGAAGTTGTTATAGTAGGGTCCTGCTCGGAGTCCACCTAACATACCACTGCGAGCCCAAGTCCAGAAGTCCTTGGTGTTCTCTATCTGAAAGAAACATACAATATGAAATATTAGTATCATCAATCATATTTGTAAAACTATTTTTCATTATAAAACAAGAGGCCCTAGAGGGGATAGAGTTGAAAAATGTAAAGATGACATGCTTTGGTATTTCTTTAAACGCTCAAAATATCAATAATTACTAAGTGTATATTGTGGCTAAATTTATTTTCATTTTTACAACAAAGAAACACAATGTTAAAGCAAATGGACACCATTATAAAATATATTATGGAGTAAACTTTCCTGATAAGTACACAAATAATGTTTAAATCAAATTCAATCTTTCAGGGCAACTCAAGCTTTAATGAGTTGAAGTCACCTGCACACTGATTAGTTTAGAATGTTTCAGTGCAAAGAGAGATTCTACAAGACAAAGTCACTCACACAGATTATTTCAGAATGTTTCAGGAAAACCAGTGATCCTACAAGACAAAATCACACACACACAGATTAGTTCAGAATGTTTCAGGGTAACCAGAGATTCTACAAGACAAAGTCACTCACACACAGATTAGTTCAGAATGTTTCAGGGCATCCAGAGATTCTACAAGACAAATTCACTCACACACAGATTAGTTCAGAATCTTTCAGGGCAACCAGACATTCTACAAGACAAAGTCACTCGCATACAGACTAGTTCAGAATGTTTCAGGGCAACCAAAGATTCTACAAGACATAGTCTCTCACACACAGATTATTTCAGAATGTTTCAGGGCAACCAGAGATACTACAAGACAAAGTCACTCGTACATTGATTAGTTCAGATTGATTCAGGGCAACATGAGATTCTACAAGACAAAGTCCCTCACACACAGATTAGTTCAGAATGTTTCAGGGCAACGGGAGATTCTACAAGACAAAGTCACTCGCACACAGATTAGTTCAGAATGTTTCAAGGCAACCTGAGATTCTACAAGACAAAGTAACTCATACGCAGATTATTTCAGAATGTTTCAGGGCAACATGAGATTCTACAAGACAAAGTCCCTCACACACAGATTAGTTCAGAATGTTTCAGGGCAACAGGAGATTCTACAAGACAAAGTCACTCGCACACAGATTAGTTCAGAATGTTTCAAGGCAACCTGAGATTCTACAAGACAAAGTCACTCATACGCAGATTATTTCAGAATGTTTCAGGGCAACATGAGATTCTACAAGACAAATTCACTTGCACACAGATTAGTTCAGAATGTTTCAGGGAAACCAAAGATTCTACAAGACAAAGTCAAAGTCATGGCATACTGGTTCAGAATGTTTCAGGGCAACCAGAGATTCTACAAGACGTAGTCACTCATACGCAGATTATTTCAGAATGTTTCAGGGCAACATGAGATTCTACAAGACAAATTCACTTGCACACAGATTAGTTCAGAATGTTTCAGGGAAACCGAAGATTCTACAAGACAAAGTCAAAGTCATGGCATACTGGTTCAGAATGTTTCAGGGCAACCAGAGATTCTACAAGATGTAGTCACTCACACACAGATTAGTTCAGAATGTTTCAGGGCAAATTGAGATTCTACAAGACAAAGTCACTCACACACAGACTAGTTCAGAACATTTCAGGGCAACATGAGATTCTACAAGACAAAGTCCCTCACACACAGATTAGATCAGAATGTTTCAGGGCAACGCGAGATTCTACAAGACAAAGTCACTCGCACATAGATTAGTTCAGAATGTTTCAGGGCAACCTGAGATTCTACAAGACAAAGTCACTCATACACAGATTAGTTCAGAATGTTTCAGGGCAACCAGAGATTCTACAAGACAAAGTCACTCGCACACAGACTCGTTCAGAACATTTCAGGGCTACCAGAGACTCTACAAAACAGTCACTCGCACACAGACTAGTTCAAAATGTTTCATGGGAACAAGAGATTCCACAAGACAAAGTCACTGGCACACAGATTAGTTCAGAATGTTTCAGGGCAATATGAGATTCTACAAGACAAAGTCACTCGCACACAGATTAGTTAAGAATGTTTCAGGGCAACCTGAGATTCTACAAGACAAAGTCACTCATACACAGATGAGTTCAGAATGTTTCAGGGCAACATGCGATTCTACAAGACAAATTCGCACACAGACTAGTTCAGAATGTTTCAGGGAAACTAAAGATTCTACAAGACAAAGTCAAAGTCATGGCATACTAGTTCAGAACGTTTCAGGGCAACCAGAGATTCTACAAGACGTAGTCACTCACACACAGATTAGTTGATTCTACAAGACAAAGTCATTCACACACAGACTAGTTCAGAACATTTCAGGGCAACATGAGATTCTACAAGACAAAGTCCCTAACACACACATATTAGTGCAGAATGTTTCAGGGCAACCTGAGATTCTACAAGACAAAGTCACCCATACACAGATTAGTTCAGAATGTTTCAGGGCAACCAGAGATTCTACAAGACAAAGTCACTCGCACACAGACTAGTTCAGAAAATTTCAGGGCAACCAGAGAGTCTACAAAACAGTCACTCGCACACAGACTAGTTCAAAATGTTTCATGGGAACAAGAGATTGACAATGTACAAGACAAAGTCCCTCGCACACAGATTAGTTCAGAATGTTTCAGGGCAACAAGAGACTCTACAAGACAAAGTCCCTCACACACAGATTAGTTCAGAATGTTTCAGGGCAAGCAGGGCTTCTACAAGAAGTCACTCACATGCAGTTTAGTTCAGAATGTTTCACGGCAAGCAGAGCTTCTACAAGTAGTCACTCACACAGATTAGTTCAGAATGTTTCAGGGCAAGCAGGGCTTCTACAAGAAGTCACTCACATGCAGTTTAGTTCAGAATGTTTCAGGGCAAGCAGAGCTTGTACAAGTAGTCACTCACACACAGATTAGTTCAGAATGTTTCAGGGCAAGCAGAGCTTGTACAAGTAGTCACTCACACACAGATTAGTTCAGAATGTTTCAGGGCAAGCAGAGCTTCTACAAGTAGTCACTCACACACAGTTTAGTTCAGAATGTTTCAGGGCAAGCAGAGCTTGTACAAGTAGTCACTCACACACAGATTAGTTCAGAATGTTTCAGGGCAAGCAGAGCTTCTACAAGTAGTCACTCATACACAGATTAGTTCAGAATGTTTCAGGGCAAGTAGAGCTTGTACAAGTAGTCATTCACAAACAGATTAGTTCAGAATGTTTCAGGGCAAGTAGAGCTTCTACAAGTAGTCACTCACACACAGATTAATTCAGAATGTTTCAGGGCAAGCAGAGCTTCTACAAGTAGTCATTCACAAACAGATTAGTTCAGAATGTTTCAGGGCAAGCAGAGCTTCTACAAGTAGTCATTCACAAACAGATTAGTTCAGAATGTTTCAGGGCAAGCAGAGCTTCTACAAGTAGTCATTCACAAACAGATTAGTTCAGAATGTTTCAGGGCAAGCAGAGCTTCTACAAGTAGTCACTCACACACAGTTTAGTTCAGAATGTTTCAGGGCAAGCAGAGCTTGTACAAGTAGTCACTCACAAACAGATTAGTTCAGAATGTTTCAGGGCAAGCAGAGCTTCTACAAGTAGTCACTCACACAGAGATTAGTTCAGAATGTTTCAGGGCAAGCAGAGCTTCTACAAGACAAGGTCACTCGCACATAGATTAGTTCAGAATGTTTCAGGGCAAGCAGAGTGTCTACAAGTACTCACTCACAAATAGATTAGTTCAGAATGTTTCAGGGCAAGCAGAGTGTCTACAAGTACTCACTCACAAATAGATTAGTTCAGAATGTTGCAGTGTAACCAGAAATTACAAGACAGCGTCACTTGCATACAGATTAGTTCAGAATGTTTCAGGGCAAGCAGAGCTTCTACAAGTAGTCACTCACACACAGATTAGTTCAAAATGTTCAGTTACAATAAAATTTCAGATTTGTTCTTGGAGAGAATGAAGATGTATGTTGAACATGTAGATGAACATGTTCGTACTGATGTGACACTTACATTTGTAAACGCATGGTTGGTGTCATTGGTGAGAATGAAGATGGATGTTGAACATGCAGCTGAAGATGTTCGTACTGATGTGACACTTACATTTGTAAATGCATGGTTGGTGGCGTTGGTGAGAATGAAGATGGATGTTGAACATGCAGCTGAAGATGTTCGTACTGATGTGACACTTACATTTGTAAATGCATGGTTGGTGGCGTTGGTGAGAATGAAGATGGATGGTGAACATGTAGCTGAAGAAGTTCGTACTGATGTGACACTTACATTTGTAAATGCATGGTTGGTGTCGTTGGTGAGAATGAAGATGGATGGTGAACATGTAGCTGAAGATGTTCGTACTGATGTGACACTTACATTTGTAAATGCATGGTTGGTGTCGTTGGTGAGAATAAAGATGGATGTTGAACATGTAGCTGAAGAAGTTCGTACTGATGTGACACTTACATTTGTAAATGCATGGTTGGTGTCGTTGGTGAGAATGAAGATGGATGTGAACATGTAGCTGAAGATGTTCGTACTCATGTGACACTTACATTTGTAAATGCATGGTTGGTGTCGTTGGTGAGAATGAAGACCTTTTGCATGTTGAACTTGTAGTTGTACGAGTTGCTGCTCACGCTTCTGTAGCTTATCACGAGTAATATCCACAAGAAAAACGCGTAGAACAGAATCTCTCGAATTACTGACCACATGTGGATTTCTTTCAGTCTTTGTCTTCGTGCTTTTTCTAGGGACTTTGAGTCTGGAGGTTTGGGTTTGTACAAGGGACGTTGTGGAGATGCAAGTCCATAGCCTGGAAAATAATTTCAAAATTCAGGATTTATTATACTTGTTTGACATCTTTCCAATTAAAAAACGTTAAGAGTAAGAATCTACTAATTTTAGCTAATACAGTTTGTAATAAAAACGCCTTAATTTCTACAAGTTACATTTTTGATAGAATTGCTTGACTGGGATTTTCAGAAGCAAAAACAAATAAGTTTTGTTAAAATCAAAAACTCGTCACAAAATGGATGCCCCACTTTAGTTATGTCATTCATATAAACAATCAATTAAGTTTGTAACAGTATATCATAGTTATTCTCATTGACCCTTCTTTAGTAGGAACATGTGGCTGTCCTGTACATGTTAGTGTGCATGTCGTCCCGTAGATGTTAGTGTGCATGTCGTCCCATAGATGTTATTGCATGTCGTCCTGTAGATGTTAGTGTGCATGTTATCCTGTAGATGTTAGTGTACGTGTTGTCCTGTAGATGTTAGTGTGCGTGTCGTCCTGTAGATGTTAGTGTGCATGTCATCCTGTAGATGTTAGTGTGCATGTCATCCTGTAGATGTTAGTGTGCATGTCATCCTGTAGATGTTAGTGTGCATGTCATCCTGTAGATGTTAGTGTGCGTGTCATCCTGTAGATGTTAGTGTGCATGTTGTATGAAAGCTGTATGGCTGTTGTTGTGCCAGACGTGTATGAAAAATAGGTCAAGGTTATTCACACCAACATATTTATCATTTAAACATCTTACCATCATGTATATGTGTGTATAATGTTTTATAAACTTTGAAACCGTAAGATAGTTATTGTGTGAAAAATAAACTAACAAAGTAGGTCAAGGTCATTGACATAGACTGATGGTAGGAACTTGTTGCTGTCAGGTAGTAAATGTGTTTAGAGTTTTGGCATCAGAGTAAATGTGAAAAGCAGGGGAAGGTTATTCATATTTACCTATTTTCGGTAAAAACATACTGCTGTCGCATAGATATAAATATGTGTGAAGTTGAAAAGTTCTACGGCTTCTGGTGTCTGAGAAACCGACTTACCCAAAAACTTAAATGTAAAACTTGAATGTAGAACTTTAGTATATAAATTCGAAAAAATAGCGGAGGTTATTCATATTGACCTATGTTTTTTTAGGAGCATACTGCTGTCATGAAGTCATGTAGATTTGCGAAGTTTGAAATCTCTACGGATTAGGCGTGTGAGAAATGGACTTAACAAAAACTTGAATGTATAATTTTTTTCGTATGGACGTCCCTATATACTAACAGTATCTTAAGTGTTTTTTTCCTTTGTTAAGGATCAAAAGCATTACCACTTAAGATACAATAGGCTTAGGCAGTTATGGAATATATTTATGAATTTCTTTGTGTTAAGCCACACCGCCTACCATCTAAGGTAGTGAATATTAGCGGATGGACGGACAAGGGTAACATTATATGCTCACTCCACTTTCATCGCGGGGTATAAACAAACAATTAAATGGTTGGTGCCATTTTGACCAATTTTGAAATTCAAACTGTATACTAGCAAGCAGTGTGACCGAGAGTCCATACCATCTTCCTCGGTATGGAGCAGTTCTTCGTCAGTTTCCAATTGTTTCTGTGGTTCTTCGTCATCTTCTTCTTCATCATCACTGCCGGGATTCTTGATAATCACAGAGAAGATGATGGCAACTAAGAACACCTGAATGAAGAAAAAAGTACCACATCATGCTCTGTCCTTTTTGACTGTATTCACATTTGCCTGTCCAGAAATAAAGGTCCCATCACATTGTGTGTATTTGCAGGCTCAAACATTTCTAAAGATTGTTTGCTGGTAGTTCCTCGTACTCCATCTTTTAAATACTGAAATTATAAACTGTGAAGCAGAAGGTTTTTAGATTTGGAATATGGCGATTTAATTCCGTGTAACTATAAAAAAAAACACGTCATTTTCTTTAGTAACCAATAAATATAAATTAATGAAATGTTTTTTTATTGTTTTTTATTATACTTTTTTTTTTAAACATTCGTTTGCTCTCCCTAGCCACCCCCACCGACACGCCCTTTGTTTTATTTCATTTTCATTTAATTTTTTCTCTGTAGTAGCATCAAGAAAATGGAAAATAACTGAACTGTACAAACTTGATTGGTTGTGTCAAAAAAATGGAGATTAACTGAACTGTACAAACTTGATTGGTTTGTGTCAAAAAAATGGAGATTAACTGAACTGTACAAACTTGATTAGTTGTGTCAAAAAATGGAGAATAAATGAAACTGTACTAACCTTGAATGGAGATTGACTATGTAAACAAGAGGGCCAAGATGGCCCTAAAACTATCACCTGAGTACTGGCCCATTATTGAACTTCTTCGCAATGTTATGGTTATATACAATCTGTGCAAGTTTGGTTAAGATTGTTCAAGAAATGTCGGCCTTTGTTGTGTTAACAACATTGATATAAAGACACTGACAAAGATCAAAATGTACAAAATGAAGGTGCAAGAGTGTAACACCTGGGGCAGGGCCAAATGTGACCCCAGGCGACATGTAATATATGAGAGCTGTGAGCCTTGTAGTTTCAGAGAAGAAGATTTTTTTTATGTTTTTTCCTATACACGTCTTTGTAAAACTGTGACTCCCGGGGTGGTGCCATATGTGACCCTAGGGTCATCATCTGAACAAACTTGGTAAAGGACCATAATCTTATAGTAAATGCAAAATATTAAACCTCTGGCTCCTGTAGTTTCAGAGAAGAAGATTTCCCCCTTCCCCCCCCCCCCCCCCCCACCCCTATATAAGGTCTATGTAAAAACTGTGTCTTCCAGGCGGGTCCAAATTTGACACCAGGGTCACCATTTGAACAAACTTGGTAGAGGACCATAAGGCTTATAGCAAATGCAAAATATTAAACCTCTGGCTCTTGTAGTTTCAGAAAAGATTTTTTTAAAAAAAACTCCTACATAAGTCTATGTAAAACTGTGAACCCCGGGTGGGCCAAATTTGACACCAGGATCAGCATTTGAAACAACTTGGCAAAGGACCATAATCTTATAGTAAATGCAAAATATTAAATCCCTGGCTGCCTGTAGTTTCAAAGAAGAAGATTTCCCCCCCCCCCCCCCCCCCCCAACCCTATTTAAGTCTATGTAAAACTGTGACCCCAGGGCAGGGCCAAAATTAGACCCCAAGGTCACCATTTGAACAAAACTTAGTAGAGGACCATAAGCTGATGCTACATGTAATACATGAAAGGCTCTGTGCCTTGTGGTTTCAGAGAAGAAGCTTTTTTAAAAAAAATCCTATACAAGTCTATGAAAAACAATGCAAAATTGAGTCCATATACAAACTTTGGACCCCCAGGGTTACGGTCATTTTTGACCCCAGGGAAATTCATTTGAACAAACTTGATAGTCTAGGCATTGGCGATCATTTTAAAATAACAAGAAGCTGTCGGAGAACAGCGCAGCTCGACTATTCGATTTTTCAGAGAATAATAAATTATAATTAGTATATACCATCAGAAAATAAGGCTACGACAATGTGGGGTGGGGGTGGGGTTGGGGGCACAACATAACTATGTGTAAGAATTGACCAAAACTACACAGAAATATGTAAAAAAAATAAAATAAAATAATAATAATAATAATCAAGTTTTGAGTGGGGTGCAGGGTGGGGGTGGGGGAGAGGCGGGATGGATGGGTGGGGGGGAGTTTGGTTGTTGAGGGCAACATATATGTGTAAGAAGGCTATGTAAGAATTGACCAAAAACAAGACAGAAATATGGTAAAACAAAATAAAAAATAAAAATAATTCAATTGGGGGAGTGGGGATGGGGGTGGGGGCGGGGGGTTGGGGGGTGGCAAGATAGCTATGTGTTAAATTGACAAAAACAACACCGAAATATGTAAAAAAAAAAAAAAGAGTTTCGAGTGGTGGTGGTGGGTGTGTGTGGGGGGGTGTG